>JAQFZU010000383.1:0-28291 GCA_034696185.1 Henia vesuviana | reverse complement strand
TGGGTCCTTAGATTTGGGCATTGTTTTAGTTAAGTATTAATCAATTTATTTCTTTAAAATTATGCAAATCTGAGGGGGAGTGGTCCGTAGTACCTCCTTGTCAGAACATAAAATTAAAAATTAATGATACAAAAGAACAAGGAAAGTTAATTGCAAATTCAGAAAACGTATATACTAAAAATATTGTATACAAAGAAGTACTAACACAGTAAATACACCTGTCATATGACAAGCTTAAATATTCGTAATATAATAAAATGTATGTAACATGTAACAACTATTAATACAACTATAGGCCTTTAGCCACTTTGCAGGCTGGATTATTGTTGCCTGCTTGTCCGTAAATAGATTTATCTTCCTGTGGGATAATATATATAGTAAAATTAAAAGATGAAGGCTTACTAAATGAGAAAAATTGAACTTTAGTTTCCAATTGCTTTATTGCTTTTGTTTCGACTTTAAATTTTCCAATTTGCTAATTTGTTTGGACCATATTTTTAAGTGGCATTATAGATTTACAAAATATATTTTTTTCATTTTTTTCACTGGGATATGCGCCTGCCAAATATTTTTCATTCCATTAAAATAATACAAAAAATAATATTAAATAACATACATGATCTCTCATACGGCAGCAAGACCATTCCGATCGTGATTTTAGTTGCCATTTAGATCAGCTGAACTTAATTTACGATCGTGATTTTGGTTGCTATTTAGATTCGCAGCCATTTCTAAATTCTACAGCTTTACCATGACGTTATAATGTCATTTCTCTTGGTAGCAATTGGCCAATTCATATTGCTGCGCATGACATCATCGCCGACTCAGCCAATCATGACGACAATCACCGACACGACGACCCTCCTTGCTTTAAAATTATAGATATTTCTAACAAACAATATACTTAATAATACACATACATAAATAATACAAATCCAATAAATAATAATGTTAGTAATCAATACTAAGTTAATGAAGAATCCAGAAGACACAACCACAATATCCTTTCAATATCTGTCAATATTCTTTGATATTGTTCCAATATCTTTTGATATTCTTAATATTTTTCTGATTACTTGTAGTTACAGCCAGAACAAAGCAAGGGAAGCCCAGGAGATGTTGCTTTTCTCGTTGAGGCAAAACAACTTCAAACCAGGTGCTATTACTGTTTCAGTAATAGATTTGCTATTACTGTTTCAGTAATAGATTGAGGTAAAAAAACCAAAACCTCACCCCATTTGATTGAACAGTGCTACGAACTGTCCAATTTCTGAATAGATTGATTGAACATTCAACAGCTATGGGTGAAACAACAACATTATTGCTCATATGGGTTTGGTGCCCCTATCCAATGGTCCAGCTCTTGATTTGTTGAGTGCTTATACCACCTAGGACAAATTTACCACTGCATTCTGTACAAGGTTGCTGTCCGATATGCTATGGCAGCAAATAGAACCTATCAAACACAAAGAGGATTGATTGCCCCACCATCCTCCCGTTATAATTGATGAGGCTTGTAACCAAATGCGAGAACCAGGCAAAAAAAAGTCAACTTGGCGATCGGCACTCTCAAGCCTGCGGTTCATCTCTTCACAAAACAATATTAAAATGGGTTTAATGGGTGCACCTAGGAGGAGTTTCTAAGAAATCAGAACACTGGGACAAAGGTGCCATGCTTAAGGCGACAGACGAACGCCAGGCGACAGTTGTAGCAAAAGCTAGACTAGCACAGGTCACTCAGAAACCAACAAGTATTACAGCAATTCTTTCTTACGGATGATTTACAATCAAAAAATAGGGAGGAATAGGGGGAAGCATGGACAGAAGAGTAATATGGATCATTATTCTCCAATCGCTCTTCCTAATGAATTGAAAAAGGACATTATGAATGACAGCAAAAACCATATCACCACCATTCTCAAGATTTAAAGTATGGCAAATATATGTATCGATTCTGACTAGAGTAGTTCCACAACCAATGCCTTATGTACAATACATTGTACATTAATGGAGAAATATGAAAGGGCTCATGGATTCAGGGGTGACTTGTCTCTTTGTCAGTGGATCATTTCTCAAAAAAAATATGGGATACTGAATTTGCTACAGTCCTGAAAAACAAGTAGTCATCTTCACTGGGGATCTTGTTCTGCAGTCAATAAGAATAGTCAAACACAGTAGAATGGATGAAGGGAACGGCATTGGTTGTTTCACAAAATGCTATTTTTCTAGCCCTATTCATTCTTAAGGTGTAATTTAATGGAAAGAAATGGTGTGATAATGTCATTTGCTAAACAAGAATGGTTCTACATTGACTTTCCAGCTGAAGCATTCATATTTGCTAAACCTCCAGCAGCCAAAAGAAGGTGTTATTGAAGGTGACAGTTTAGCAAACGTTTACTACTTACTACAAAAAGTGATGAGAAATAACCATCTAATGTCATTAATAACCTCATGTCAAAATGTAAAAGAAACTCTTGTAACATAAAATGACTATGTCAGGTGCTAAGGAATTATGAACATCTGTTCAGTGATGTCGCAGGATGATTCTATACAGCAGTGGTTGTGATGGTGGTATGTTGCTTAAGGTTGCTTGCAGCTACTATGGCCATATATGACCGTCAACAACTTAAAATTTAACACAGATAATATAAAAGATACAATCAATTTTTTAAGACAATCAAGTGCCAGCAGTGCGTCACAACAAGAAGACACCATGGCACACCCAAAAGAAAATGAAATGAGATAGTAACAAACCAAAAAAATAACATGAGAAAAACAACTGGGACCCCAGAATCCAACATCGACAAGGAAAAAAAAAAGGAAGAATTAGGAAAGAGAAAATAGATAACCAGTAGGTCTTATTGGTTCCACCACTAAGAGGCCTTTTAATGATGTACTAACAAGGTGGGGCCATATGAAGGTTAGGAGGAGGAGGTGTGTAGCTTAAAGTTGCCAGAGGTTACTATGGTCATAAGCAATGTGCCGAGATGGGAACAAGGAATAACCCAGCAATACCTAGCATCAAGAAGAAACCACAGCATAACCAAAATGAAATAAAATATAAAAAATATGGCAAAAAAAGTTTTTTTTTCTTCTCCTAATTCATCCTTTTTTGGAAGATTAGGAACGAAAGAAGAAAAATAACCGGTAGTTCCTATTGGTTCTATCACCAAGAAGCCTCTTAATGGTGTACTTATGGTGGGGGGAGGCACATGAAGGCTTGGGGTTGGAGCTTTTCTTTCCCTACTCTATAGCTAAACATGCAATTCCCACAGGTGACTTGATACCGATTAGGTATAGACAAATCTATGAGTCCAGTAAAAACTAAAGTGATTTAATTTCTGTATTAGAAATGAATGGTTTGGTAGAGCACTGTGAGTCTCCTGCTAACAATCCACCAGTCATTGTTTCTAAAAAAAGTGACAATGATCGCATATCATTAATTTCCAAGCATTGAAGAATGTTATGGTTATGGATGTGTATCATATGTCAGAAATTTTGGTGACATTAGCCTGTCCCATAAAAATAGTTATGCAGAATTATGCTCATTATGCTGAAAGCTATGTGCACAAATGGTCCATCGTTTGCTGCACACATCTTTATGCAGAATTACAAAGAGCATAATTTTGACAAATCTTTAATAATTTTTGCACTTTGTGCACTTTCAGTAAAAAAGATATAAAGGTACACAAATAGAAACTGCTTCAATCTAACTGAGAACATATTACTATCTAAGGAGGTGGAAAATGTCTCTATTTGTGTACTTCTATGCTTATTTTTCTAACAGTGTTCAGGCCCCATTTCTGCTTGTAGAAAAAACATAACTTACATAATTTTGCAGTATGACTTTCTGCAGACATGAATTATGCATAACTCTGAGCATAGTTGAGTTTTCTCAGTGATTTTCTGCTAAATAAACTATGCACAATGCTGTGCACATCTTTGCATAAAATGTATTTTGTGCAGAATTCCAATGAACTTTTTTATGGGGTGTCTAGAAGCCTGGGATAAAAAATTTATTTTCTAGTATCAACTTTCCAAAAGATCATTATCAAATATGTCATATCAAGAGTGATAAAACAAAAACATATTTTCTCTTTCCCAAAGGGACTACTCAATTTCCCAGGATGTTCAGTTTTTGTAATGTGCCATCTGCATTCCAGAGAATGATGGATGATGTCCTAGGAACATCAAAATACAAATGTGCAATGGCATACTTAGATGACATCATAATCTTCAGTAATTATTTCGAAGATCATTTAAAGCACCTAATCAATATTTTCCAACGGTTGTTAAAGCACAAGCTCACAGGGAGTCGCTCAAAACCATTCATTTTCCCAGACCAAATCGGATTGTTTGGATTTCTGTTATCGGATGCAGGTTATAGGCCTAATCCTGACAACATTCAAGCACTACAGGAATTCCCGGTGCCAATAAATGTAAAATAGTTAGTCTTATTGCCCTAACAGAATATTAGTCACTACTTTTAGAAGAATTCCATAAAAATTGCAATTGAATATTCTAGATAATTAAAAATTTGTGTTTGGTTTGGTGTGACCAATGTAAGAAAGATATTAAGGCATAGAATGGCAGCTGTCACAACAGATAGTGCTCCCATTGCTAAATTATGTCTTTCCTTTCATCAATCACACTGATGCAAAATTATTATTTGCTACTTCTCCTTCCTGGATCAATAAAATTGTGCAAATCTGCTGAAGAAGTGTTCAATTTCCTCATGTCTATTTCCGGTTCAACCAAGATATGTTTGAACGCCTGACCAAATTCAATAGGTGTTTGAACCGAACCCCTCCCTAGCTAATAAATCATCAATATAAAGATTTATATCGAGAAATTCTGAAGCTTCATTGAATTCATATTTATATCCTCAAGCATGATGCCTGATGATGCTAATACAAAAGGGGTTACCAAAGAGAACAACTGTCTTTGACAAGACAATTTTTCGATTTTCCTCCTTCCAATCATTTTCCCAAAAATTATCTGACACCGATAAAAACTTTAAGGCAGCTCTATACAGTGCTAATAATAAAATTTGAAGTCTTTGGCAATATTGTCTAAAAAAATACCAAACATGTAAAGCATAAAAGAAGCTAGTTGACATCTAGAATAAGAGATGGACTTATGTGTAAACAATCTTTGAAAAATAGATGACCTGATGCATGACACATCAAACATTATTCCCACTTTGGTTGTAATGCGATTTAAGAACTGCTCACATACAGGATCTTATAGTGATCTTAGCTTCCATTTTTTTTATATGTGTTCTAACCCCCAGAACTTTGAAATTTGCTTATTTAAACCAGTGAAATAAATTGATTTCCGTAGTTTAAATAAGCAAATTGGAAGCAAACTTGGAAGATTTAGAATGGTCGACGCTTAGATGAATTCATTACATAGTGGATTCATCTAAGTGTAATGTGTGCCCTAAAACTAAGCTCCAATAGATATCTGAACCTATTAACCTATTAAGCCAAAGATATAGATTTTATCTTTTTGGATTCCATTGATGGCGAATTAGCTAACCATTTCAGCCTAAATAAGGCTGAAGTTCGAGGATCTGTTACTACTGGATGAAACCCACACAATCAACTCCGATAGTGAGTACTGTGATAACCTCATCGCCCATTAATTCTTGCAACTGGAATTTGAAAACAGGGTACATTTTATTTCAGCACAAAGTAATAGAAGTTAACCTATTATTGCAAGATTAATAAAAAAATGTTAAAAAAATATAAATAAAAAAAAAATAAAAATTTAAAAAAAATGCATATATTCCTATCATTGCATCGACAAACGACAAATCTATATTATACCAGCCAGTTTCTGAAAACCCCTAAAAACACCCTACTTGGACTTATGAAACACGAAAAGGCTAAACATTTCATTCTTTCAAAGCATTAATAGTGTATGGAACAACCACATCACAAGAGTCACGAACGACATCTTGTGTAAGTATTTTCTGCGAAATTAAGTTCAAAACAGGTCTGATCTCTGCCACAATACCTTACCAATGAAAGTTATTTAAGCGCTCTTTCTAATAATTGCAATTAGTGATTAAATGAATTGCAGGTCCTTAAAATCTAGCGCAACAAACAAGAAACTATTAAATATACTATCAATTAAGTGATGCTGTTCTCTAATACCAAGCAATGTTATGGATTGATTACTCCTGGTTAAGAAAAGTTTCAATAAAAGATCAATCCTGCTTTAAACTGTAATTTTCACATTGTCCGCTAAGTGGAGCGGAGGGCGCGAGTCGCCGAGTACGGAATATACAACGGTCCGTTTGCTACGTGTTATAATTTCGTTTTATGTAAGCTATATACCTGTGGAAATCGTACCTATCCTATTATTTTCATGTGCAAAGTGTGATCCGATGCTTGTTTCACGTTTACTGGATGTATGAAACCGTTCGGTTGGTATCAGCGGTGAGCGCTGTGTGGAACGTGCCCGGCCCAGGTCACCGATGTAGCGGCGACGACTTCACAATGCCATGGTTTCTAGTTCTCATCCTTGTAGCGGTTTTGGACGCTCTTCCTGTGGATGTTTCCTGTGTGCGATTAGATGATATTTATTGGAATACGTCGAATCCAATGTAAATATTAACCTTTCATTTTCAATTTTTTTTCAACAAATTTTTCCAAACGGGTTTGGTTGAGTTTGCGTGAATGCACCACGGTAAAGTAAGTCATAATGGATATTTTGACTAAAGGAGGCCATGAATAGTGCCTAAATGTTTGAAGAAAATATTGGTTATTTTCATTTAATATCTATAATGGAATTAATTCCAACACGAGTGTACTATCTTATTTAATATTGATTAAACAAAATATCGAAAGAATTTTGAAAAGTGGAAGTTAAACAAGAAAATAAAACCTATTAACACAAGATCCATATATAAATAAAAAGATTCAAATTATATTGAATGTGGATAAAAATTATTGTGCAATCTATTACTTCAATTAGAGTTAAACCTTTTTCGAATAGGCGTGAGCAACCTCACTTATCAAATCAACCTGACATTCGAGAGGTGAGGTTGTTTTGTCTTGGGAAGGCTCGTGACCCTAGTCTACATTCTCTTAAATACTGTAATCGTGCTTGAACAGTGAAAGAATAGAGAAATCAAAAGCCGAATTCCGAAGAATTTGCAGTTTCTGGTTTCTCCTTTCTTTTTTCGTCGCGGTTCGCTGATTTTTTTCCCCCTACCGTATTCCCAGCATAGTCATTCCATTTTGGATTTTAGGGACCAAAATTCTATCATAATGCAATTGACGTCTACACAAAAGTGTGGAATTTTTCACGCTTTTAAGGTCGAGAGTTATTTATTTTCTCGAAATTATTTCTACTCGCTTCGCTTAGTCTGAAACTCGAATTTTATTAGCAGATGTTCAGTTCTCACATTGCCCATTGTATTTTGATGAGGCCTAAAACTGCAAACTCCATGTTTTTGGTCTTGAGAAACCTACAGTAGGCACATTCAAAATTTATAAAAAAAAATTGTTTTAATTTGTATTTTTTTATTCTATACAATTGTAATGGAAATAACTGGTAAAGAAGTTTTAAATTTCCATTGTACATGAGTCGAGTCGAGGTATTTGGTGATATCTTTCACCCGTATATTAGTCATCTGTTTAATGCTAGTAAGGCCCTAATCAGCAATCTTGACGGTTATTATGTGATTTTCCCTAGTCTATATTCTCTTAAGTGTTTATAGATAGCAGATATTAAATTACTTTAATCAGTAAAATTGATCTTAACCTCCTAACTTTGAATAAGGTTCGCGTTATTGAGTTTAGAGAGATTAGGATTTAAAATTAACTTTCGACATTTTATTTTATGAACCGTTAGCATTAACTCGTGATTTTTCAGTTTAAATAAAAAAATTCAGTTTAAGTAAAAAAATCAAATGAGATTCTCACATCAACTACACCGTCAATAGCAACGGTCTCCCCAGTCAATGATTATATAGCGGCACCGCAATCTTTAACACCTTGTGACCATCGAGGAGGAGGAGCGTGACTCGAATTTCATTCTACATTTTTTACATTTTTTTCAAACATTCTACATTAATTATGTTTAAATTATGCGCTAGTCGCATCACTCAACGCCATAAATTGCATAAATGAATTTACTTTTTTGTCAAGATAAAAGATAGTCAAATTCCAATTCGAACTAATAATTATCCATGATAATTACTGGATAATTATCGTAAAATACCAGAAAAAACAACTTCTTTAGAGGGTTTTGAAATATGAAAAAAAGAAAAACGAGGTGTGGGGGACACATTCTTTTTATTTGTCATTCCCTTTTTCCTCAACGCAGGTGGTGACTTCGCAAAAGCTAACATATAGGTTAGAATTTACTTGTTACTTTGGTGACTCTGGGCTGCGGTCATTCATCAATGGAGTACTTGTGAGGTTAATGTACATGGAAACCTCATTCTCCGGCACTCCCCTCTTTCACCATTTGTGACTAAACCATGTGTTTGCCAATTACCAATCAGTTTTTTAAAACATTAAAATCAAATTCAATTTCTGACTTTGGATTTTGATTTCTTCATTTTTTCTTGATTATAGTCATTTAAGCAAGCTACTTACTCATAGTCTGAGAATTTTAAATTGAAACAACTTCGTTTGATCTTAGATAAGATTTTTTCTTACTTATTTTAAAAATGTAACTTTAGCTGATTTTAGGAGGATGAATAAAAAAATTTAAAACAAAGAATTATAGTTTATTTCTACATTTTTTAAATTAAAATTGATTTTTAACATTAATTTTTCATTTGATCAAAGAAATTATTCGTTCCTTTTTCAATGCTACGGAATGAATGGTTTTGGGGAATGTATGGATAATTAGATATGCTTTAAAGATTTTTCCATTTTGCCTTGTGTATTGTACAAAATGAGGGAGAAACTGCGGTTGATTTGCATACTCTTTTCGGAACTATGCCATTAAGTACTAAGGGTCGTTATTTGCTTGACATGTTTTTGAAAAATTAAAAATATTAAACAATCAGCCTTATCAATCTATTATTTAAGCATTGTATTTTAAATTATAATTTTAAAGGCTTTTTTAACAATTTTTTGGTTATTTTCCCACCTACGATCGAGTTTTAAAAAAAAGAAGAAATACTGCATTTCTAATGCGACTGAAGAAATAATAAACTATATTAACAAAAAAAATACTCCACCTTTGATTTGAATCTCGCCCAACCAAATGCTTTTTCTTTTAACATCATTTGAACCAAAGCCAAATGACAGATGTCGAACAAACCATGAAAATCGACTGATTCCACACACGTAATGTTTATTAAGCATTGAACCGAAATTTTTTTAGTTCATACATTTTTCGTGTTAAGGAATTTAGCTTGGATTGTTTGATGCAGTGAATCTTGGATGAACAGGAAGAATCTGGCCTAGATTAATTAAGGTGTATCAATCAAAATCGATAATAATTAAAGATAATTTCTTACTTTTAGCTCGGTAAAAATCAAGGAATTCTCGTTTACACGACAATTTTTATAGTTAGATTATTAACTTTGGCCTGGAATCTTTTTTTAGTTTTGTAGTGTTGGTTATTGATAGCTAATAACTAAGTATATTAGCAACGATTCGAAAAAGTCTTTAATGATTTGAGTTTACAAAGCTATGAAATCTTTTGCTTTTAATTTTTTGATTTAGTATGGTATATATAGAATTATTTTTTTAGAAATTGGTCATAAATTGTGATGAAGGATTTTGGCATGCTGCTTGTCAATGTATAAGTTTGAGAATCAAATTGTGATAACCTTTTTCGGTGAAAATGTATTTTCAGTGACGTTGTTAATTCCCAGATGTTTAATTTCTTAAGATAATAGATGCTGGCTACGTAAAAGTTTGAAAAGTAATAAATCAATGTCTATTATTATATTTTTTCTTTCTTCTATCTGTTAAAAATTAAGTCAGCATATTTTCTCAATTAAAATCAAGGCTAAGTGTCTGTAAGTCTTTAAACTGCCTTCTGCGATCATTACATCATTATGGTGCAGTCAGTACTAGTCATTCAACCTTCGTTATTATTCTGCAGATGAACTGAAAGTAACTCGCTATCAAGGTCAGTCGAGGCTATAAATGTCTCACCTTTACTTTGTGCAATTTTCTTTCTATTTTTCTTTTTTTACAGGATTGTTTAGAATGGAAAGTCTAGCTTACATTTGGTGAACTTTAATCAAAGCCGGATATCTTGACATTTTAAAATCTGGAAATAATTTTTGAATTAATTTGAAATTAATGTTCATTTTGCTGTTTTAATGCTATAGAAGTTAATTTTTAAGGGACTTATCAAAATGATCGGGACTAGACACACTTCAGGATTTGGAATTTTTCAAATTTTAGAATAATAGTAATATTGATTACAATTCTTTATTTTACAGCTTTCTTTAAAATGTTCAAAGTGACAAGATCACAAAATACTAAAAAATTAAAGGCAAGACCCACTTGCCAAAGGCATTGAAACACGACTGACCCACATGGGTAATTCATGTTTCAATAGATTTTGAGTGTATATGACTGCGTTTTGTCGCAAAACAAGCTTTGGTAGATAAACAAGTTTTGTGAAAACATTTTCAGTTTTCGGAATTTAAATTTTTTTATAAAAGATTGTGTAGTAAATTATTTTTACTTTTTCGATGTTTGAAATTCTTATTTAGACTAACTCGTTAATTTTAACTATTCAAGTAGGTGCATTCAAAGCTCTTTGTTTTTCACGACTTTTACGAAAGGCACAAAAATTGTCTTACAAAAGGATATGACGTCATTCGTCATCACACTTAAAAAGCGACCACTAAAAGTTACATTATAAAAAGTCACAAATTCGGGACTTTCACTTTTCCTTTTTCACTTTTAAGCAGGTATCATGCATTAACCTTTGTGCTAACTTGAAAAACAATTTTATAATTTACTTTTTTTAATAGATGTGTTATCAAAAAAGTGATTTTTGCCAAATTTTAAAAGATAGTTATAAGTCAAAAATGACTTTGCAAAGTGAATTTAAAGTTCTGAATGCACCTTGCGTAAATTTAGATTAAAACTATTTGATTTATTGTGACGAATTGTAATAGATTGTACAATGATATTGCAAGAAAACTTAAAATTGGTTAAATTACTGATAGTCTTTTTTAGAAGGTCATCAAATTTAAATAGCGTTAAATAGAATCAATTAATTGTTTGATTTTTCAAAATTTGAAAACATTTACTTTTAGAATCCAAATATTAAAAAAAAATTATGAATTAAAAAATTGAAGTAAAAAAATGATTTTAATTGAAAAATGTTTTGTATTGTTGGTTGTGTTAAAGTAGAATTTTTGAACAATTTATGAAGTTATAAAAATTCCTGGAAATAAACACTAGCATGGTCGGTCTTGGGTGTACATTACAAAATAAGGAGTATTTATGGATGATATATATTAATGATTACATTTACGAATACAGAAATTTAAGGGAAAGAAGTTAATTTATCGAATTGACTTTTTGAAACCAATTGCTGTCAAATATACTTCAAATAATGTTATCCATAACAAATGACTAATGTCTTGAATGTAGCACTTAAATTTAAGCTACATGTGAATTTGATCAAAACATCAGTTTGAGTTTGGTAATTCTATTGTGTGGTTCTGATTACTAAGTTTTATGACACTCTAGAATCTGTTATTTTGAAACCCTTAAAACGTGGGATTGAGAATTGAAGTTTTTAGTTGTGTATACATTTATAACTGAATTAAATATTATAAACATAATTTTTTTAATGCAATTGTGTAATAACCATACAAATTATTTGATTAGTTCACAATTACTGTAATTTTTTTATTGCTATATATTTTGTTTCTATGATTCTACTTAGAGAATGGGATTGTTTAAAAGCAATTTTCTTATAAAATTTTCCAATAATTGAGAATTAATAATTTTGAATTTACCAAAAATAATAATTTAATATGTAAATAACAATGGTAATGATTGCCTTTTGCTTTATTCATTTCTTTACTTTAATTGAAACGTTTTTGGAAGATTTTAAATTTTATTTCTATTTTAAAGTATTGTGATAAAAAATTCTTTTTGTTCTGAATTTAGATTGAGAATTTTAGGATTTGGGATGATTTACAACTTTCCAATATTAGTACAACGGAAATATTTTATATTTAAAATTTAAAGGGGTGCTACAGATTCCTGTTGATTTTAGCAGGAAATAAAAAAATGTGCTTTATGTGGTAATGAAACTAAGCTGTGATTAGGCTGTGACATCATGCAATTTAATTACTACAACTTAAAAACAGTGCATTTCCGTACACATAATGGCAGGATGCAAATTGTATTGGATATCAGGCTGCAAAATCTGTTTGCAGTTTATTAGTTTGGTTTATTTCTTTTAAAATGACTGCCTGTTTGAAAAAATGTTTAGTGTATTACAAATTTTGTTAGTAAATCAGGAATATTAAGCTGAGCGAATACTAATGATATTATATTTTTGTTTATTTTAGTTGTTAATGTTGATGAAGAAATAAATATAATTAAAATTAAAATTTCATTTTTAAAGAACATAAAATGCAAATTAACAACATTATAAATACTGCAATCGTATGATTTTTATATAACCAATTCAATCAATTGTGCATTGCAAACAATGGCACAATGCATTTAAGCTATTTTCTAATACAAAAATTCAAAATATTAAATTCATTAAAAATAATTAAAAGAAAATCTTGCAGTTAATTGATTGGCTACTCATCAACGATGTAGATTTTCAATGTTTAATAAGTATGAATTGAAAAGTCTTACAAGGGAACTACACCATTAAAGGAATAATAAATCCCTAAAACATTGTAGTAAAATAAATCATTGTTACCTCAGAACAATGTCCCTTTCCCGTATTTTTTCACAATGCTACCAACAATGTAATATTGAAAGCTAAACTTGGGACTTTTTGCAACCTATTTGCAATATGGAATGTGTAATCTGGCTGTGTAGGAATACATAACTGTTTGGTTGCTAAGTGATCTAAAGTTTGAAAACATTTTATAAGATCCAATTATCTGGATCGTAGAATCAATCATGATGTCACAAGTCTGAATTTATATCATTTTAAACATGTGTTTAAAAAGAGTAAATTATTCTTTTTTTACTTAGATTGCAGTATAGTTGGTAGTTACTGTAAGGTGTGGGAGTTGTAATCAAAATAGCTAGATTCGAATCCTGTATATTAAAAAGTTTTTTTTTTCTGGCGAAATGTTATAAATTCGCACGTGTGACATCATGATTTATTCTAAGGTCCAGATAACTGGATCTTATAAAATATTTTCAAACTTTAGATCACTTAGCAATCAAACAGTTATGTATTCCTACACAGCCAGATAACACATTCTATATTGCAAATAAGTTGCAATAAGTCCCATGTTTGGCTTTCAATATTACATTGTTGGTAGCATTGTGAAAAAATACGGGAAAGGGACATTGTTCTGAGGTAACAATGATTTATTTTACTACAATTTTTTAGGGATTTATTATTCCCTTATTGGTTTAGTTCCCTTGTTACTGAATAAACTTTAGTTAAATTTTTTTAATTATTCTTATTTATTTTTTTGTTTTTGGATAGCTAATAATCACTAGCATGTGAAGAGAGGATTAATTTAATCTCAAATTATTCTTATTTTTGTAAAACAATAAACTGTAAAAACTTATTTTGACATGTAAATAGTGGAAACAAATAAAAACTACAAATTATGTTGAAAACTCACATAGAATTCTAGAATATTTACATTTCAAATTCAAATTTTACAAATAAATTTAAAATGTAAAAATTCTTATTTTTTGCAGATGTAAAATATTATCTTAATCACATTTTAACCTTAATATATTTATTAAAGTTTGTTTTAAAAAATTTTTAATCACAACTAACACTTAAAATAACCAAAAATGAAGTATCATTATTATTCCATCAGGTATTATTCTTGATTTACTTACGAAATTTGCAATACACAACATTTTTTCAAAGAGGCCACCATTTTAAAGGAAATGAAAATAATTCGGACTTGCGACATATCATTTGATCTTTAAATCTAGTAATTGAATTTTTGAAATTAATTCTAAACTTTATATCGCCTAGCAACCAAACACTTGTGTATTCATTCACATCCAGATTACATATTCCATGTTGCATAAAGTTGCAAAAGTTTCAAGTTTGACTTTGAATATTTCATAGTTGGTTGCAATGTGGAAAAAATACAGAAAAGACACATTGTTCTGATGCCAACAATGATTCAATTCGCCACATGTTTAAAGGGATCAATCATTCCCTGAGAGCCGATTGCACGAATCACAGTTAGTTTTTAACTGATATTTAACCGATAAAGTAATCTGAAGTTATTAGAATTATGTCGCACAAATAATTTTAATTGAGATTTTCACTTTAATAACAGTTAAAATTTAACTGTTTAACATTTCTGGCCAGTTAAATATTTAACTAGAATACATGTAAATGTATTCTCTAGAGAGAGTAGTGATCAAGTTTAAGTCAATTGGATTTATCGATTGAAAGTATAGGTTAAAATTCATTATTTAATTAACCAATGCTTAAATTAACTTGAGATTAATTTGTGCAACAAGATTTGTTAAAGAAAAGTTAAAATTTGCTAGTTAGGCTAACAATACATTGCTTGACTACTGACTTAACCTAGATTGGTGCAACCGGCCCTTATTGGTGTAGGTTCCCTTGTTACATACAGTAATATTGTGTTCTTACATTTTCTTTACCTTATGTTAGTTTTTATACCTATAAACATAAGGATGAGAAATAAGCATAAAGAAAAGATGCACTCCTTATAACACTAAGGGCCGATTGCACCAAGCTAGACTAAATCAGTAGTTAAGGCATCTGTTGTTAACCTACACTCTTACAAAATTGAAGCCTGTATAGGTGTCAGCCAGGCTTCAAATTTCCTAGTGTAACTGGCAATTTTTAACTTTAAAAGAAATTTATTGCACAAATCTGTTGCTGTGCTTTCAAAAGTGTAGCAGTTGCATTGCAGAATAACTGCTATACCATTAAGCAGCTATAATGAGATTTGTTCTTTTTATAAACAAAGAACAAATCTTGCTGTACTATGATAGATTTGAACTATGAATAATTTCAGAAAACCAAGAACATAGCCTTTTTATAATTTTTACATTATTGGCTTTAATAATCACATTTTATGATTTGAAAGAAGTAATTAAAAAATAGTTCAGTCACATGATTTCCAGGTTACAGTGTTAGGTTTTTGTAAGGAGTGTGCAGTGCAACTGCAAAAGTTGCTTGGCCTCTTCATAATTATGTAAAATGTAAGAACCAGCTCATAAAAAATGCTTGTCTGCAGACTAATGTTAATAATGATTTTTATTTTGTTATTTAATGGAAATATGTTATTTGTCAAAGGCAATGATTTATAATTCAAAATCTTTTTCTACCACCTGTTGGTTGCTTGGTTTTCTTCGCTTGCATCTAAGCTGGGTTATTTGAGGTTAGCCTTTATTTCTGCTACTCAATTAAATAGCAATGCTAGGGGGCAAGCTCTTCTGGAAATTTCGCCATTGGGGATTTATATGGTGAAGATTAGTCATCTAATTACAGGACCAGTGGCTTTTTAATGACCTTCTTAAAACACTGCCATTTTCTGTATTTTCTTGCAAAAAAAACCACACCGATCTCGGCTAGCAGTTAAACCCTCATCTTTCAGGCCCAGATGCGACCTGGTTGATCACTAGGCTACCTTTGCCGGCCACCCACTTGTGATTAATTGCAAATTGATTGAGTCAAAATGTATATGGAAATTAACCATATTTAAGTTTTGTGATGGCCATATCTTGCTACAGCTTAATCACAGCCTAGGTTGGTAAATTGCTGTGTGCATTAGTTTTATCTTTTGTATGTGTATGCAAGTAATATGAGAGTGTGATGCCAATTTCGAATTTATTATTTACACTGCAATATGGGATGTATTAAACAAATATCAGCATTTGGAGATCTTAGTAGATTCACTAAAGCTTATTTATGTTTCAACTAGCAAAAATATCGGTAAAAGTAAAATAGCGATTTTTGTTTATGAGGCTGAATTTTTTTTTTACTAAAATTTCTCTCGTTAATTTATGTCTTTTTTTCCTCGTAAATTTACGACTTATCTTTACATGTCGTAAATGATTTTACGAGATTTTTTGATTTGAAAGAATGATAGGAATATTTGTGATGCACATTCAGGGGTCATCTGAAAACAATAATGTTCATCAATTACCTCACTCTAGGTTTCTTTGTGACTTACTCGACTTATTTAAATATGGTTTACGAATTGTTTTATGATATTATGAAACTTGCTTAAACCTTTTTTGTCTTGATTTACCAAAAGATTGCATTTACTTTTTGTGGAAACACAAGTGCTGTGTCCTTTTAGATTTTTTTTGTGTCTGGAAGCTTTCAATCAGTTGCTGGTGATGTCACTTACAACTGTTAATGTGTTATGAACAGTAGGGGACATCATTGAAATGCTATGCTGTAAAGCTCACGAAGTAATTAGATTTTCTATTTCGCATGTCAAGAACTAAATGCGGTTAAAATGAGTCAAAACAATCTGTTTTGAAAAGTATTTAATTACTATTTCGTTGAAAATTTCTTTTCAGATTATTTTTATATTGCTGAAAGTGAGATTTGTACCATTCATGGCATTCATACAGAAATAACAGTGGCAATAAAAGTGCAACATCTGTATTTTAATCGAAAAGGAGAGTTGACTAAACTGCTAAGGAATTTGTGATTCTAAAATGAAATTTCTTAATTTTGTGGCCAAGTGGCCTGAGAGCACGCATGACTTACATAGGGAGAAATTCCAAAGTCAAGCAATTTTTTGATAAAGGCTTCATAAATAATGCTTAGCTGCTAGGTTAAAAAAATATATTCGAATTTAAAGAAATTAAATATTAATATTAACTTTATAAATTTTATTGCAGGCGACATTAGATATGAACTTCAAAACTTTACTAACACCAATGGCTTCTATTGCTTCTATTACAACAAATCAAATATAAAAATATGAAATATTATTGAAAGATTGTTGGAGAGGACTTCTAAGACAAGAAGAAAAGTTAATGAGGATGATAGCAGGATTTGAGACTAAGAAATGTTCAGCAGTTAAGTCTGGTTCACACTGAGCAGATCAGCGGCGGATTCCGCTCAGTTTTACTGCTGGGCAGAAAAAGTATTATGCGGAAATGCTCAGTGGAAAAATAGAATCTATTTCTATTTTTTTTTGCTCTGTTTGGAGTGGTAATCAATTAGGTTATAGCATCCATCCAGAGTATGTGGAAAATGCGGGATCTTTCCGCCTACTGTGAACTACAAAAAGCTTTCTGTTTTCCGTCTTAGCGAAATTGTTAACGTTCCGCACGGAACTTATCCGCCCAGTGTGAACCAGGCTTTAATAGAGTAAAATTTATTGTGGTTGTGCATACATTAGAATAATCTAAATTATATAATGTACTTCTTTGGGTAAATTTGAGAAATAGAGTATTGTTACAATAAGATATAATACAAACGTGATGTGATGCAGGTGTTATTTTATTGTTAAAAAGTATATAAAGGAAAATGCAATTTAGTTTTGTCTGCATAGTCCTGATTTTAATGTATCAATAAAAAGCTGAGTGCACAAGTTGTAGCGTAGGCCTGGATTATTACTAACTGGAATAAAACATGAGTTGTTTTAATCAAACATCAGATCGTAGTTTATTTATACCAATCTGGAGACATGGATAAGAAACTAAGAAGTAAAAGTGTGAATCTGTGAAAAGTGAATAGGACTGTCATATTCTACGTCAATCGTACTAAGATCATGTGACTCCACAAGGGTTAAGAGCCCTGACACACCACAGTGCAGAAAAAACCTCAGAATTAGCGATGAACACAATGTGTTAGTGATACATGTTCTTGAAAAGAATACAAGACCGATACAGGTGAGTATTAGAAAGTGTACTTAGCTAAAAAATTGTAATTGTTACTCATTCCTTTACGCTAAGTTCTGAGGGAAATAGTCAAAGATTCACAACGATAAAGAAATTGAGTGGTTACAACAGTGATGGCAACCAGAATTCAATTGAAGTTGGCGTTATCATTTAAGAAGTTGGATGTCGACAACTTTTTGATGAATGGGAATAGCATGTGAAACTACTTAATGTCGACTTATAAAGATTCCTTGATGGGATGGAATGACCACCAGGACCGAATGCTGCACAAGAAGTGTTCACCTCTCAACCAACAGTAATCTATATCAAATCAAAGTTGGCACTTTCCCCAGTGTTGTTATTGTTATATTTTTGGCAGTGAGAATGAAAATAGAGAAATTCAAAGACAGTGTAAAGATTGTAGTGAGGTCTGGAATGTTTTGAAGTCATGTTCAAGTCCAAGAAATTAGCAGTGTTGAGAGAGCAGTTTTAGGGAACAAAGATGCAGCCAAATGAAAAAATAGACTTGTTCATTGCAAGTTTCTTTGATGTAGTGAGACAACTGGATGAAGTCGGCAAACACATGAACAACAACGACGAGATAGCAGATGCTGAGGAAGTTGCCAAAGGAATACGAGAAATGGAGGCAGCAGATACTTACAGGATGGGGCTGGAAGTGGTTTACAACTGAGAACGTGAAAGGTGCATTAATGGCTGAAGCCTTAAGGATTTGGTTGGAGATAAAAGTTGTTTACCTATGTCAGATGTAGAAAACTACACTTGACATAGATGAAATCACATTGTTGAAAAAGGAGAAGAAGAGAAGTGAGAAGTTAAGGAAAAGGAAGTTTGGAAGAAAGACATGAGGTTTTAGATGTGGGCATAGAGGTCATTTGGCCCGGAATTTAAGTCTTAAATGGCCATTCACACCATCTGGAAGCAAGAGGTTTCCAGATAAAGCTTACCTGGCTGAGGATTTTCTGGTGCAACATGACATTGCTCTAAGTTATCAATCCAATGAGAATTGGCTACTTCACAGTGATGCAGGTCTGCATATCTGTGTGGATCATTCTTTTTGCAAACGTTTGAAAAAGGGCAAAGAAATAAGGCTGAGTACTTTAAATAGTGATGTGGATATCATCACCAGGATTAATGGAATAGTGATGAGAATAACACTACGAAATGTGTATTATGTGCCAAATAGAAGTTGGAATTTTGTTAATATCAATAGGATTGACATGGCCAGATGAAAGCTGATCAGAAGAAATGGAATGCTCAAGGGGAAAAATAAATGAGGTCAAACAATAATGGTGTTCGAGAATAAACGAGGATGTTTAAGCCTGAATTTAGATTTAGGCTTTCTTTCTATTAAGCCTTACTATGTTTTTATTTTGTTTTTTGCATAAGCTCACTGTTGAGGACGTATTGTTTGTTACAACATCACTGTTTTTTTTTTATTGTTTGTATACAACCTCTGTTGTGTATCACACAGGCAAAATAATGTTTAAGGTTTAAGAATTAAATCAGTTGTTGTTTGGCTGTAGCTAAGTTTACTTTTCTTCTTGCCAGCAGCAATTCATTAACACTAACCTTAGCTTTAAACTCTTTGTACTGGGACTACTGCCTTTAAGTCAGTTGGTCTAATTGGACATAAGGAAGAGCCAGCCGGGAAAGTTTGCTCCCTTCCGGTTAGAGTTTGCTTAGGGTGCGCGAACTAACTTACATCTGCCAGTGGTAAAAGAGGGTTCTATATGCTGACGAATTAGATTAGCCGAGCTAAGCAGTTTGGTAGGAGCATTACTATACATTGTATACTAACGAGACCTGATGCAATAAACCTACTAGCACAATATGCCAATAAACCAAATAGACATACTTTGGAATGCAACACTAGATGTACTGAGATACCTAAAGAGAACTAGTAAACGTGGAATATATTTAAACAAAATAATTGTTACAATATTTTGGATACAGCGACGATTCTTTGGTTAGCTGCATACAGACATGGAGATCATACTTCGGATACATCATATTTCTTGCGTCAACTCTAATTAATTGGCGGGCAACCAGGCAGTGGATGGTGGTTTCATCAACTAGAGATGTGGAGTTTCTGGGAAGTGTGGCTCTCGTAAAGAGTATGAATGGATGGATGGAATATTCAAAGAATGCAACCTAATAATTAAAATTATAGGTAATAAATCTAAAATTTTCTCAGACAATGAGTGCTATATTCAACATTAAAAATTATGTTGAGAACACAGAACAAGTTTCAGGATTTGAAAATTTATTATCTTCGTGAGCATTACGAAACAAATAAATTCGAAGTCAACTACATAAACACAGAATGGAATGTAGCGGATATATTTACTAAGAGGATGTCAAGCGAAAAAATTATAGAAAATTGACTAGATTTCTCGATGATCCAACGGGGGGAACTGAGGACTTATAAGTAAAAAAAAAAGATTACTAGATGGTAGCAAAATTTGAGATTAAAAATGATTGACAGAGTTAAAACAGTAAAATTTATTGTAGTTGAACACCCATTGTGAGCACCAAATTGTATGATAGACATCTTTGGGCAAAGTTGAAAAATAGAGTATTGTTACAAAAAGATATAATACAAATGGGATGCCTTGCAGGTATTATTTAAAAAATATACTTTAACATTTTATTTTAGATCTACCTGATGCAGAACAACAACTGATATCTAAGCATTCTGGTTTCTCATAAGAGCATTTTCTACCATTAAATTTAGTGTTTTTTTCTTGTTTTCAATAAATTCTAAGTTAGGTAAAATTGTATCTGTTGTTTGTTTTCTAGCATTAATTAGCTTCAAGTCTTAAAAAAATAAAAAGATATTGCTTAACATAATTACCACTGTTTGTGATTTGTAATTGCTTGTTTATCTTTTATTTTTGTTCAATCGGTCTACTTTTTCTTAATTTTATTCAAGTTATGATGAACACTGGATACAGAGTAACCATGATACCTATTCTGATTCCCATGTATGTGAAAAATCTCATTTTGTCTTAATTAAGCACTAGTCTCAGATTTCTTTCCAACTTTAACTCTGGTTAAACTAAGTTTATTGCTACTCAAATACAAAATTCCAGGGTTAATGCTTGTCTCTTTATTGAGATATTGGAAAAAACAAATTACATCTCAACTGAGCAAGTCTTAGATTTTTTTCAAACTTCACTAATATTGGTTAGTTTCAAGTTAATGCTAGTCAAATACAAAAATGGTGTTAATTAATGTCATCTAATACTGGTAAGGGTAGACAGTTGATACAGACACAATGGAAAGTAAACTGTGTTGTCAGCTAACAGGCTCTTAAGATATATCCAGTATCTGGCTGCTTGCATTTTGACGCACCGAATTGTGGTTACGGTGTGGAGTGGTATCTGGACGTTAGGTAATTCTTGGCACCAAGATCAAATGATAAGGACATAGGTTATTTTTTCTGTCAATGTATCGTTTATTTTGTTGTGATGTAGGACAATTGGGATTTGATTCCGGTTGTGATGGAGGGGAGTTCAGCTTGGTGATTTGTTCTAGTGCTTTTTGCATATTAATAGCAAATTCAGTATTTCTTATAAGAACACATAAGCGACATGTTGGCTTCCAAGGGCTTGGTGGACGACACGGCTGCTACTTTGTTGCAGCAGGTGGCATCTGCACGTTTGCATTCTTTGTCAAGAGATCACAGATTTTGTTCATATTTTTGCAACTTGAGGAACTCATTTTTCAGGTCTACTGGTTTTTCAGGGGACTCACGTGACTAATTGGACATTAGTCACGTGAGTCCGGCCAGACTGGACGTCTGGCCACATGTGATACAGTTCTCTTGGTCGGTTTACTGGGAATAGGATATGTGATTTTATCGGGCAGTTTATAGTGTACATACTAAATCTATACCAAATAATACTAAAATTTGAGTTTTTAGTTTTTGTGTATTAAGTTTTAATTAAGTATGTTAATTCTTAATTTGAATATTTGCAAGTGTTATTGTTGGATACAAAATCTGAAACCTGGCTGCTATCTATACTAAATCTCCACTAAATAATACTACAATTTCAAGTATGTAGGTAAAATTAAAGAAAAACACATATGCTAATTCTTAATTTGAATTTTTGCATTTGTTCTTGATGTAAATAAAACCTGAAATTTTGCAGGCTGTTTATACAAATTTTATACTAAAATTATACTACGTTGTGACAGAATAGTGGATTTGGATTGTCTTTTGATGGATATGATCTTGTCTCATCATCTGGTAAATCCAATTTTCTTGTACGGTCTTATTGAATACAAATTCTGAAACTGGGAATTGTTTATACTAAATTGTAGAATTTTGGGCTTAACTTTTTCTGGCTAACTTCGTGGACATAGTTTTTTTAAATGTTTTTCTGAAAATAATTGATGCAGAAATGATGCTAAATGTTTTTTCTTGCTGATATACCGGAAATATAACAGCACTAACAGAAACTAAAGAGCAAATTGATTTAGTGATGTTATATTCTTGTGTTAATTTATCATTTATCATACCTTAATAAAATAATTAGATTTATTTGAGTTTGCAATAGCACTAATATTAAAATTTTATGAATCAGTAACATTAATCTAGTACATTATTAACACTTAAGTTTCAGGTGAATTGGAGATGCATGTATATCATTAACCAAATTTAATTCAGAAAGAATTTATTACTTAGGCTGTCAATTTATTGGTAAAGTATAGTTAGTTTAATTTATTAATTTAATTTGTTAATTATGTTAAAAATGTTTCTTTAACCAAGCAACCAGATAAGGAAAACTATGCAACGGACACTTAAAGAAATTAATATTTTAATAGAAATAATTTTTTTAATTTAAGTATTTTAACACTATTTCAAATGTCAGTTTCTTTGTATTAATTATTGGTCAATTGGTTTTAATATTGACCTTTATTTCTGCTAGTTGGGTAATTACTGATGCTGGAGGGTGAAGCATTTTCCTGGGAATTTGGCCTTTTAGGGGTTTTTAATGTACAAGGATAATCATCCAAACATGGTATCAATGGCTTAAAGTTCTATTTAGGGAACTGTATTGCTTTTTTCTTTTTTCGAAAAATAACCACTGAAATCAGCTGGGGAGTTGAACTGGCATCTCAAGTTCAGAGGCATATTTGCTAGCCACCAGGCCACTAGTGCCAGCAAATCTTTCTGAATTATATGGATGTGTTATTCATGCCTTAATATAAGTCATACTCAAATTTCAGAGGGTGGAAAGATTATTGTTAAATACAATATGATGGTCTACTTTTGATTATTTGTATTTAGCCACCTAATTTTATAAAGCATACCAAGACTATTTCAGTTTTGATTTATAATTTATTACCTGTCCATAAAACATTAAGACTTGCTACAAAAATTATATTATAATCAGAATATTCTTAACTTAACTGTATGAGATGTTATAAGTATTTTTATGCTTTCTTAATATTTATTCTTTTGTATATTTGCAGATTCAGGATAGACAACACAGACCACATTATAGATGTTAATAAAAACAACATTCCGTTTGAATATGACCAAGTGAACATTATTTGTCCAGTTTATTCAACAACGACGAGTCAAGAAGATGCTGAGAAATACATCATTTACAATGTAATAATGTAACGAGTATAACAATTACTAGCTCCTTACTTCATTTTTGGCAAGTCTCAAGTGATAAGATTGTTTATGGAAAGTAAAGCCTGTTGTACATGAGAATTTACCACCGGCATTTTGATTTTGTGCTTATCCAATCATGTCAATCATAGGCAACGATTTCGACCAACAGCTGGCTGATTATACTGACAATACGTCAGTAAGCTGATTGCATTGTCACTATCAGCAAATGTGATTGGTTAAAAACAAAAACAACATGGCAGCGGTATATTGTTAGTTGCTTTTAGCTTTTAGCTTCATATAGTTTTATAGTCTTTATTTTTATATCAAATTAATCTAATTTTTGTTTGTAAAATTTTCGTTTTTTAAATTTAGTTTACTTGTTACTTTTATTTTATTTCTGTATATTTTACTAACAATAAGAAATAGGAATAATTTTTTGCACTGGTTCAATGTTTTGCATAGGTAAATTCTCTTGACAAATACCACTCGATGCTCGTTACATTGTCAGAATTTTAGCCATTTATTTTCTTTCCAGAAAATACAACTTGTGCCTTTTGGGTACTCGTATTTTCAGGCAAGAAGATTTGTGGTTAATATTATCTTGACAATACAGCAGGCTCTTGTGATATTACTACTGAGAATTTGTGGCAATTTTTCAAAAAGCAGCATGAAAAATGATTTTTTCCCATTTTAGTGACAACTTATTTTAAACAGAAACATAGCAATGCACTTAAGAAATCAAAAGTTATATTGTGGTTGATCATTAATTTTATGTGTGATTTATAATTGACTGTCAATGGATTGGCCGAAATAAGACAATCACTAATTTCTCAGAAATTGATGTCAAACAATTCATTATAGTCATCAAAACTATGTCTTAATAAAGACGCTCACATCTCTACCAACAATAATCTATGTCAAATCAAAGTTAGCACTTTTCCCATTGTTTTACACATTTACTGTGTAATTTGGCTAGGTATGAATACAATACTCTTTAGATGCATTATTTTAATTGATTTTAGATATAATATAGCGACAGAAGTACTTCTGATAACAGATATCATTACAAATTGTGTTACAATGGGAAAAAGTGCCAACTTTGATTTGACATAGATTATTGTTGGTTGAGAGGTGAGCATTTTTATTAAAAGACATAGTTTTAATGCAAGTAATAATTAGCATGATCATACTATGAATTCTAACAATTTAGATGCTTGAACACTTAATTATATTGTTTTGGTTGTCAGGCTGAGGTTTTGGCTTGACATATTAGTATACAGTGATGAAATTTTATGGTTGTTTTATACAGCAATCACTTCCACCAACTTCCAACTAACCCTATCAAATTTAGTGCTGATTAGTATGGGAAAACATTTCTCCAAATTTTAAAATATTCTTTTTTTAACTTAAGCTTTTCTTCTCTTCTTTGTAAGTTGGAAAAGCAGATCAAAGCATGGCTACTCTTACCAAGTTAAAACTGCACACTAACTTCATTTCAGGTTTTTAGAATTCTGCCAGATGCTCTTTTTAACATAAACAATCTTTTACAACTTTAAAGAAATTCTAAACAATTTCTAAATTAATTAGTAACAACTTAATATTTGAAATAATTATATTTCTTTATATTTGAAACTGTTCTAAATTTAATCTAAATTTTATACTGCTGGCCCAGATGCATGGCTTCCTTTTTCAGTGGCTTCCAATAATTGTAGGTGCTAGGTAGGACGTCTTAATGTGGTCTGGTCAGCCAATTCAGAGGGTACATAATGGGATTTTGCTGTCTCCCAATAAAAACCTCCTCCTTTGGAAGGATCTTTTATTGCCTGATTGCAATTTAGATCTTCAGTTAATACTGTTTCTAATTTGGATTGGGTGAGGAGATGGTTTGGTTATCTCGTCAGCTCTTAAAAGCTGACGAGATATTCATGGCTATTCTGGTTCAAAATGAGCGAATCAATTGTTGTCGTACCTGCTATCTCTTTTGCAGCTTTAGTGCTTTTGTTTATCATAAATTTTTGGCTCATACCTGTCTGGTAGGGTTAGAAAATGTTTGCCAACTAAGAAATGAACTGGAATGAAAGGGGATGGCTCATGGGTCCTCATAAATAAAGGTGATAGGTTATGAATTTCAGAATTCTCTGGTTCTTATTCAAACCATCAATTTCTTTAAAAAAATTGATTCGGAAATGTTTAATCCAATTCTTTTTAGCTTTGTTTATTTCTTTGGAAATTATGAGGCCTATAATTCTTTTAATTCTAAAATTTATATAGTAATTTGTAGCATTTTGTTCTATTCACTGTTATTTGTAAATATTAACGACACCTTTTCTTGTGGGCCCTGAATCGCCATCACTTGAATCTCAATGTTTCTTAATGCAGGCTTGCTTTCATGTGACTAGTTATTTGGGTCTGAGTGGGCTACAATTCGAATTAATTCTTTTTGGTATTCAGAAATGTTTTTAGTCAAAATTATCAGTTTTTCAACATAAAAAAAGGGTCCACCACACAAATCATCCATGAACAGTTTGTTTCTTAAACAACTGATTGTGTCAGGAGATTTTTTTCTGGATTTTTTGGGATGCTCTCGAATAGTAGCTCATAATAGAAAAAGGTTAATGTTTGTGTATCAAACATTACCTTAAGCAATCTCATCTTGAAAATTGGTAATCCAGAAAACTCTGAAAACATCTTGATCTTTTTTTGCCATATCAAAGGTATAGAATGCATGGTGAATGTCTCTCTTAATTCCAATTAATTTGTTTCAACATATAATTAATATTTTTCTTTATTTTAATGAGATTTAGATCTTCATATAAGCTGTCACACTTTGAGAGACAAACATCACTTGGTCTGTGAAGAAGCATTGTTTACAATTTGTAATATCCTTGTGGTACATTCTTTTTTTATTATTGGATGATGAGGGATGTAAATTGAAATTTTCAATTTTTTCTTTTGCATTTTTTCAATAATATATTTTTTAACTGATCATTAATCACTTGGTTATGTCTGAAAATAATTCAGACTCACTTTCTAATTGTCGAATCAAATTTCAAAATTTTCTTAGTGACATTTTCGTATTATCTTCAAGTAGATATTATCTTCTTCTTATCTTCTTTAGCATCAATTTTCCATGGCAAGCTTGTCCCTGTATCTGAATCCATTTCATTTCATGGTGCTTTGATGTTGTCTCAAAATTTCACTTTTTGATTGAATTGTATCATCCCTTTCCTGTTTAATCTGATGGAATTCAATTCCGAGGACTTCCTTAATAATTCATTGGATTCACTTCTTAGCATTAAGTTATTAACCGTTATTGTAGAGATGACATCGTTTGTTTGCCTTTGTGCAAATGATCTTGTTTAATTGCCCATTTAAATTGGTTTCAATTGCTTTCAAGTGATCAGTCAGTCACTCGTATGATTTTTTCTAAGGCAATAGCACAATAGTATAAGACTCCCACCAACAACAAAATTTTATCATCTTTGGGTGGCAGATTATGTCCATTTAGAACAATGTCTTTTTTTTTAAATTTTATGAATCTGAGACGATGGAAGGAGATGTGGAACTTCGGTTGATTCAACTGCTTCAATCTGAATTTGAATATTTTCAGGATGGGATAATTCCAGTTTGACAGTGATTCCAGTGATTTTTTTGTCTCGTCTCCAAAAGCCAATAGGTTTATATTTTCTTTTTGGTGGTAAGGTTTAATTGAGAAACCAATTTTTTTGAAATAAATGTTTCTTGATTTTTGCTGTCAAGCAAACAACAAATCTTCAATTTTTATTGTACTCTGTGCACAATGACTATAATCATTTCAATGAAATTGCATTTAAACACTTCCAATGAGGCCACAGTGCTACTTCACATCGTGTGGTTGAGCAGTGCTTTTCAGCTTGGCAGTAAGTGTGAACATTGCATACAAAGGTGTGATGATTAACTCGGCACACCTGGCATTGGTTGTGACAGAAGTCATCTAGTTCTATAGCGAGGCTTTAGGCAGCAATAGCCTACTTCTATTTGTTGCTTAATGGTTAATGGGCAATTTTAACTCATGATTTTGGCTCATTACAAAACAACCACAATGTTTTGAGTCTAGTGGTAAGGACAGCAGTGCATGGTTTTCTATTTCACTGACCTCTTTTCTTCTTTCTCTGCTTTATCAGTGGTAAGCTATACTTTTTAATTTTTTTTGGACATTTAGCCTCTTGTCATAAATATTCAAGACACTCATTAATTTTTAATCCAACTTAGTGGTATTTTGTGTATTCTAATCTGATCTACTCAGGGATTCTTGATATATTCATGGGCATAAAAATATTTCATAGGTGTCCATTGTATTTTGTAGAACATTTAAACTCTTAATGTTGATACTCTACTGTGTCATAAAGTTTTCATAACACTTCGGTTTTTTGAAAGGATTTAAATTTTGAAGTGTTTCTATGTATGAGGCGATAATTAATTCTTTTGGGTCAAATCTTTGTTTTAAAAGACTTAGGGTGGGTTTTATCAACACTAGTTAAAATTTGGATTAACTAAACTAAGTTTAAAATAAACTTACGTTTTTAATCTGCAGTTAAAATTTTCCATTGCACCAATAATTTTTATATAAAAATAATCACCAGTTAACTAAACA
>JAQFZU010000382.1:0-28322 GCA_034696185.1 Henia vesuviana | reverse complement strand
ATGATTTGACCTAAAAATAAAATTAAATTAAATTAAAATCATAAATGCAGTTTATAATGTAGTACTTAAATTTTACTGAGAATTGTCATGTCAAAAATAAATTAAATTAAATTTTTTAATTTGTAAAAAATTACTGAGCAAAATAGCACAAAAAACAATTTTTTTTGATATTTGATAAAAATCTGCAAAAAATATATGATAATAAATACCTTAGTTGTTTGTTTTTTATCCGAGTCCTGTAAGGCTGCCATAAAACTCGAAATACGAGCATGATCAATCTGCACATGCGCAACCTTAACTTCGCAACAAAGCAAGTCAAACGAAGATAACGTCATATCTTCGTGCAGTGGCTTACGAAGTCAACATATTGTTACGAAGTTGATGACCAACTTCGTCGCTTCGTCGCTTCATAAGTTCGTACAAAGATTTTTCTAACTCCCTATTGTGGCAAGGAAGCGCAGTCGAGAGCTCCCTATCATCATCATATGACCTTTACAAATTCCCAGTTTCAACGACCGCAACGAGATCTACGATCGAAAATAACTGGACGCAGAAGCCAACAAGATAGCTCGTTGTCCTCCTCTTCCCGCAGCTGTCAGGTGTCTGCTGCAGAAGGCGTGCCACCGGAGCGCCGAACCTCGCATTCTCGCGGGATCATGACAATCGAAATTAAAAATGAACAGCCCAGTGTCAAACCAGAGTCCACGGAACACCAAGTGATTCAAATACAACCCAGAGTCTCGCCAGCAGCTGGCGATCAATGTTGCCACACATTCCGGTCCTACGCCATGAGTTCGGGGTTGAGAAATAGCAACAGTCCGGCCAAAACAGTATTGATCGCTACTTGTCAGTTTAACAAGTTTTCCTCACTCGTCGGATCGAGTTCTACTATCCCAAGTGTTGAGACTGCTCAACAGGCGTCACCCCCGCCCCAATCTGCTCCTCGACGAACTCCATGTAGGGTTATTAATTTCTAGTTAATTAATATTTATTCCATTGTTGTTCTATTGTAGCATCCGATCACGAGGCGAAGACGGAGTAGTTTATTACCATATTTGGCGGTATCACATGTGTGACATGTTTATATATCTTGAGATTTTTGCCGCCAAATATCACTCACTTTTCACACTTCACTCTATTCTTTATATGTGCAATCACTTTGCTCCCATCATCAATGGAAAATACAATCAGTGTATTTTATGTATAATTAAAGATATAATATTGCTTTAATCACAACGCGTTATCTTTATAACAAACGAGATGGCAAACGAAGTTAAGAGACGAGCTTTGTTCCGAGCTGCTAGGCATATTTTTGGCCATTAGTGCAAGTGTTAGTGTTAGGTTTAGCCAATAAATGGCATAAGTTAGGAAATAAGCCTTTTCTATGTTCTTTTAGCCCATAGATGGCATAAGTTGTAAAGTTAAGCCGTTATGTATTTTTTTGCATGTGTCATTGTCAAGCACATGCACAGCATGTATGGTATTATGGAATTGTTTGAGAGTTTTCTTGCTAAGTAAGAAATGAAATAAAAATCAGTTGAGTTTAGAGCTTTAACCTGCTTGGTTCTTTGCTTGACTCACACTAACCAAGACCCTTTGGCTCTCGTGACTTGAGTAGCTTGCCCACTAAGCATACCATCTCTTAGGAACATAGCTTTAAGCACTCTGGTACTTAGTTCTTCTTGCAGTGGAAAGTACAGCGTTGGACACCAGAGGATACACTGTACGCAACTAGGCATTGAACTTACGCTTAGGTCGCGTATCCGGGATACCGGGCGATCTCAGGGACTAATTGCATCTAGCCTTTCCAAAGGCATAAGACCCGCCCTGTGCTGCATCGGACTAATACCAGCGTCGCCACCCGACCTATCACAGTTGGGTCTCGCTCCCAACAAGCTTAAACGAAGGGTACAAAACGTGGGGCCAACACACGAGCGCAACAAAACGACGAGGCCAACACTCCAGGATCGAGCCAACTTCTCGAGGCCAATCCGAACCTTCCAAGCCCCCAAAGTATCAACAGCTTTCAAGGGACAACTAGATCCATTTTCAACTGCTGCAGCTCGCTTGATCGCTCGTTCGGAAATCAGCTCGACTTGCCCTCGGTCTGGGAGCGAGCGACTCTACTCACCACTCACGACTATGTATCCTAACCTTCGTTTTACCAAGGAAGCCCGAGAGCACATTGCTGCCACCAATAAAAAGGGCAAAAGCCTATATATTTGGCTCGAACGCAAGATTGCTCGCACTTCTAATTTTATTCTCTATGCCAGGCTTTTGCGTGCTCATTGCACTCCAATTGATGAGAATGAGGCAATCCAAATTTATCTAGCTCCCGGGTCGATGCACACTCGCATTAACTATGTGTGGGTGCATCTTCGCCAGGGACTGCCTCACGAGCCTACTACAAGACACACGAGCTTCTATCTGTCAGAGCATTTCGACCCGCTTGACTGTCGTTCAGCATTAGTGAGCGACGTCGTCCCGATGGCGGAGAAGTAGATTCCTAGTGCGAGTCATTTTCCCGTGTTTTTCGTAAAAAATGTGGTTGTTACCTGTTTATGACGGGACTGCCCGTTTCACCAGAAATTTCCCGACTCTTCAAAGTATGACTTTATCGTTTTAGTTTTGGTTTCCATGTCTTCCTTCATCCCACGTGGATAGCGTGTTCATCGCGTTATTCAATGCTGGGAGGGGACGTGTGGTGATCACGGCGTGATCACCAAAGTTTTCAAGAGATGGGTGCCATCTTAGGACGAGTGACGAGCTTCGTGTCGCAGTAAGGCATCAGTTTGGTTTCACGTGACATGATGGTTTTGGCACCGAACTGCGGCCGAGACGATCATTCTCAACTCATCACTCAACCTCACCACCACTCGTTTCTACATTGGCATGAGTTTGGGACTTTCATTGGGTCTCAACCGATTGAATCTTCATCAAGGAGGATCTCGATCACCATTTAAGCTTCAAAAACCACCATAGTGAGTTTTTTGAAGAAGTTTGACTGACCACCCCACGAGGCTGATCAGTCAAGCGTTCGTTTACCTGCGACGGACAAAGACGCCCGCCGCCATTTTGTGACTCGACGCACAACGGTGAATCAGAAGTTTGACCGTACTCACACAACTCAGGCGGCAGAGACACGAGCTGACTCGTAGTCTTAAATCGAGCAATATCGATTTTGGTTCGACCTCGCTTCACGAAAGGAGGCTAGTTATTAAAGGATAAGACGTTTAGATACGCACCCCAATCGTATCCTAACCCGGATTGGACATTTTAGTTAGTAAAAGTGCAATTGTTTTTTCGACAGTGTTTAAGTTTAATATTATTCCATTTAACTTTATGTAGTATTTATCACAATGTTTAATCTATTTAATATTTTCACTAAGTGTAATAGTTATTCCATTATGTTTAATTTTGTAAAAACAATCGAGTTGATTGTATCGTGTTTTGATTAATTCAGATATATTTTTTGCAAGGCAATGGAGTAGGTTGCCGCGAGGACTAATTCAGTAAATTCGTCCTTAAGATCTTTAGTTATTGTAGCATTTATTTATTGTAGCAACCCCTCTCGCCAGTAGGTGGAGTCATGAACGTCTCCACCTGCCTCTGATAATCTATTCTACTAGTTCTTGATGAGTTATAATTCGTACTTCCCACATCTCCTCCTCTAAGGATTTGCTGAGGGGGGAAGTCTCACAGAAGGAGTCTCACAGGCCCGGAAAAGGATAACTTTGCGTTCTGGCTGTACTATGTCCAACCGGAGTTACTAACACCGGCGCCTCGTGGGGCCGGTATAGGTGGTCCCGCCGTTACCACCTCCCCTGGTGTGCCAACTACTGGACACACCGCGGGTTGCTGCACTATAGCAGAAACGAATGCAACTGCTGCCGGACCTAACAGGGCAGCAGTGGGCTTCCCCACCAGCACAGCCGAGATAGGAGGGGCTATTAAGTTGTGGTCAACACTCCCGACGCTCGGGTGTACTGGTCCAGGTGCCCCTACAATAACATGGTTGGCACGGTCCATATCTATTCTCGCACACAGCTAGTTAACGTGCCTCACTAATATTACTCCGGTCCTCTCATCAGTCACTCTATACATCACTTCCCCCTGCCAGGCCAACACAGTTGCCTGAATCCACAAGGGCTCACCCTGCCAAAAAGAACAGGCCCATACTGACTCTTAAGATATTGCTTAATATTGCATAATTAAGCACAACTTTGCTTGTTTTTGCACGGTAAAAGGTCAGATTAAGAGTTAAACATCCCGCGACCAATAAAGCAGATTTGCCTGAGCTTTCTGACCACATAAGGGTTTATTTATTTGTTAACTCATTGCATTTGTTTTTCTGAGTATATATAATTTTCGACTGAGAACACGAGAAACGTCCTTCACTTCCCCAAACTCAAGAGTCCAGAAAACTACAATGAGTGGAGGCTGAATGTTCAAATGCTCCTGAGAGATAAAGACCTATATAGGATCATTACAGGAGAAGAACCTGAGCCCCCGGAGAATAGAACCCAAAATGCTAAGAATGCCTTTAACCTAAGGAAGGACAAAGCCATGTCCATGATCTATCTCAGTGTGGAGCCAAGTGTAAAGCCGCTACTTAGCACCTTCACGAAACCTGTAGCAGCGTGGGATATGCTAAGGCCACATTCCAGCCATTGTCATAGGCCTTGGTGAGTTCTTCACTGACAAGTTGCAGCCACCGGAATCCATAGCTATACATTTAGCCAGATTAGAAGAGACCACGAGAGATTGGAAGCTGTGGGTTGCAAGATATCCAAAGTTCTAATAGCCTACAAAATGATTTCCAGCGTGTTGGACAGGTAGGTAGGTATGTTGCTTAAAGTCGCCAGCGGCTACTAAGGCCACACGCGACATGCCTAGATGGATACCAGGAAGAACCCAGCGATGCCGTGCGGCAAGAAGATACCGCGACAAAAACCAAAATGAAACAAAGAGAAAAAGAACAAACCAAAAAAAACCAAATAAAAAGAACAACCGGGATCCCAAAACCCATCATCAGCAAGGAAAAAAAAAAAGGAAGAATTAAGAAAAAAAGAAAAGATTACCAGAGGCCCTATTTGGCTTGACCACCAAGGAGCCCCTTGATGGTGTACTTTTTTTTTTTTTACTTATTTTTAGGTCGCCAGCGGCTACTATGGCCATACGCGACCGCTCAAGACAATATAACACAATACAACATTTCCTCCACATACATCAGTAATCATCACAACACAAATCTATCAATTAAAACACAAAAACAACAATCAAAACACATAACTACCCAACCAATCTCTCACATATCAAAATCAAGATCAATTTTGTGACTCAACCAAATCCAAAATCAAAATAACCAGGAATTTCGTATTAAAATGAATAATGTGAAACTAAATATTGTTTTTAAAACCAGTATAATCTAAAAATTTTAACACGTTTATAGAATTTGCTCTATTACCCAGTATTTCCACCATTGTAGGAAATAATGTGGAAAAACATTGCAATCGTAGCACTGAATATTTTGTGCATTCCGTTAAAATATGTTTAACTGTGATAGGTACTCCATCCCTACTACAAAAAGGTATGGGTTCATTTTTCAATAAATGTCCATGAGTTAGAAAACTGTGACCAATCCGCAACCTATACAATATAACTTCGTCTCTCCTGTTTTTTCTAAAATTGCCTAACCAAAGCGTCAACTCTGGTTTTATAATAAAAAACTTATTATTCAATTCACTGCCAGCAGTTTCGTAGAGCCAATGTCACAATAGAAAAAATATCATAACAAGGATGTTGAAAATGTTCATGTCTAAAGGCTGCAGAACATGCAGCTTGATCTGCCAGTTCATTACCTTCTATACCCATATGGCTCAGTATCCAAGTAAATTTAACATCATAGCCCTCGTCCAGCATCCGATGTAGACAATCAAATATTTGCAATACAATATAATGTGATATTCGGTAAGGAAACTTTAAACAGTTCAAAAAACTTAGAATCTGGGTATATACAAATTTGTTTCAATTTGCATCTTTTAGCATGAGTCAATGCAACCAAAATGGCATAGACTTCCACAGTATATATTCCAGTCTCTGAGGGCAGCTCAACAGCTATGGCTTTACAATCATGAACTACTCCTATACCAACATGATCTCTTCCCTTTGATCCATCAGTATATATGGGTGTGTATAAAGAGAACATTCTTCTGTGTTCTTCAAAAAGAGATTTGTATATCTGTGGCTGAATCGTATCCTTAGGACCACAATATAACGCTAAACTTACAGATGGAAAAAACATCAACCATGGAGGTAAACACCTTTCTTTCGTTTCAGCCAGTCGATTTATGGGCAATCTAATCCGTTCTAAGAGTTGATATGCTTCATATCCAAATGAAGGAGCTGCTCTAGTACGGAGTTCATATATTTCATCATAAGATATAACTGTATTATATGCTATATGCCATCGCAATGATCTAATCTTTAAAATATATCTTAAACATAGTGCATCTCTGCGCATCGTGAGAGAGGGCTCTTAAGAATCTGCACACAGGCTAACCACAGGAGATGTCCTAAAGGCACCCGTGCAGACTCTCAGCCCACGATGATGTATGGGATCTAAGATTTTCAGATATGATAGTCTAGGTAAACGATAAACAATGCACCCATAGTCAAGGCGTGTCCTAATCAGAGCCCTGTACAGCATCATCATAGTTTTACGCTCAGCTCCCCAGTGGGTTGACGATAAATATCTTAAAGCATTTAGAAGTTTGTCACATTTAACTCTCAAGGCTCTTATATGTTCCTTAAAAGTCAACTTGCAATCAAAAATCACTCCCAGGAATTTCACACTCTCCACTACTGGAATTTCAGTTTTATCTAAATATAAAGATAGTAATAAAAATATTTTCCGTTGATTACAAAAATGTATACAAACTGACTTAGAAAGAGAGAACCTAAACCCATTTCAATTCGTCCATTCCACAATTCTGTTTATAGTCATCTGCAATTGCCTTTGAGCTGTACACAAATTAGAAGCTCAAAAAGATAGACTAAAGTCATCAACAAATAAGCCTGCCAAAAAAAAAGCAGGAATCTGTGATGACAGACTATTGACCTTAATACAGAAAAGAATAGGGCTCAAAATGCCTCTTTGAGGCACTCCCTGTTCCTGGACATAATCATCTGATAATGTATTACCAATCTGCATAGAGAATACTCTGACAGATATTTAGCTATAAAGAATAGCATACGTCCTCGTAACCCTAACTGATATAGATCTTTTAATATACCATAGCGCCACGTGGTGTCATAAGCTTTTTCCAAGTCAAAAAAGACTGACAATACATGTTGTCTGTGTATAAACGCATCTCGTATGAAGGAAGCTATTCTGATTAAATGGTCAGTAGTTGAGTGCCACCTGCGAAATCCACATTGGATATCAGCAAGATGACCATTAGTCTCTAGCCACCACATTAGTCTGGCATTTACCATCTTCTCCATTATTTTACATACACAACTAGTCAATGCTATCAGTCGATAATTCGTTGGCACAGTGGGATCTTTACCAGGTTTTAAAATCGGTATTATTATAGCTCTACACCACATAGAGGGTAATATTCCTGTTTCCCAGATGCAATTGTATAGAGATGAAAGATCTCGCCTCTCTTCAGAACCAAGGTTACGCAACATAGCATAATGTATGTTGTCAGGACCTGTAGCCGTATTATTGCTAAAGGCAAAAGCCCGCTGTAATTCAAAGTCTGTAAAAAAACAGTTATACTCTTCGATTCCACTCAGATTCAATTATAATTTTTTCTGTTCTTCTTTACTTTTAAACTTTTGAAATTCCTGTGAATATTGATCAGAGCTAGAAGTACTGGCTAGAGACTCAGCAATAATATCAGCTACAGCTTTTGAATCTGTAACTTCAACATTTTCTACCATTAATGAAGGAATGCCTATCACATTTCTCCGTCCAATCACTGACTTTGCCTTATTCCAGACCGTCCTAGCAGACGCTCAGCCAGTCATAGACTCAGTAAACTGTCTCCAGCATCTCTTCTGACAACACTTGCGGATATATCGAGCTTTGGCTCTTAATCGCTTAAATGCAATCATGTTACTAAGTGTTGGAAACTTGCAAAATATTCTCCATGCTTTCATCTGTCGCCTAAATGAACCTTGACATTCTTCATCCCACCATGGTTTAGGAAATTTTCGAGGATGTCCAGATGTACAAGGAATTGATTCATCTGCAGCTTTCAAGATCATCCCAGATAAATAACGTTCTGCCATTTCCACAGGTAATTTCCGTGCAAAATCCGGATCTATTGAGAGCCTGTCGCGAAACAAATCCCACTTTGCTTGCTGTATTTTCCACTTAGGAGATGAAACATATTCACAAGATACAGTCCCTCCCAATGAAATAATCAACGGATAGTGATCACTACCAAACGTGTGCTCTTCTCTGCACCAAGAAGTCTCAGACAATAGACTAGCTGATATCACCGATAAATCAATGCAAGAAAAAGAGCAATATGCAGCATGGCAAAAAGTAGACATTCCATTATTTAGAACAACACAATCATTATCTGATATTATTTGTTCAATTATTCGTCCTCTAGCAGAACAAAAATCAGATCCCCAGTGTCTATGATGAGCATTAAAGTCTCCAAGAAGCAGAACTGGTGTAGGCTGACTTCCTAATAACATATCAAGTTCCCTACATTCAGCATCATCAGAAGGTGGAATATATATAGAACAAACTGTAATCAGTTTCCAAATTCCCATGCGAATAGCCAAAATCTCCAATGAAGATACAATATTTAGTTTAAAACTTGGGACATCATTCCGAATCAGTATTGCTACTCCCCCATGACCATTATCACCTCCCTTACAATGCCATATATATGACTGTAAGTTCATATCCAGAGGAATGCTTCTCCACGTTTCCTGTAAACAAACACATACTGGTTTATGTACATAAAGTAAGTCTCGTAATGAATATCGTTGCGCATGAACCCCATTGCAGTTCCACTGTAGTACCTTATGTATTACTTGGGACATTCAACAGGAGGGTGTTTTGATGAATGTTTGGTTTTTGGAGCTACAGTAGTCTTTCTACGTCTATTACGATCTACAGTTTCAGATGAGCTACTATTATTGTCTGTTTCTAGGTCTCCAACTACAGAAACCGATTCCACAGAGCCTATTGAAACTTCGGCATTGTCATTGTCATTGCCTATAGAATCCATTGCAGTAGTGGCTTCTGTTACTTCTATTGAAAGATCATCCATGGTAATTGTTAATGTCTGTTTAACGGTATGCTGATTTCCTTGCTGGGCCCCAGCAATCTGTTGTGATGACCGAGACTGAATCTTCTGTGGTAACAATTGTACAATTTGATTCTGGTTATCTTTTTCAGTCTGCCCAGGCACAAGAAATTGCACTTCTTCTTCAATTTCAGTTGTAGACAAAAAACTGCTTTCATCTGTCTGCACACCCGTTGTTGTAAATGATTTATAGACAGATGAGTATGTCTGTGTTCTATGACATTTTGCAACTTCACGTCTCGCTATCAAAAAAGAAACGCTGTTTTTCACTTTATATTCATTAATGTCTTTCTTAAGCTACCAGTGGGAACACTCACGTGACATACATGTATGCCCACCACCGCAATTAGCACAACTTGGAGAAATTGCCACACATTCTTCAATAGGGTGGCCCACAGTTCCACACTTGGCATATCGCATTTGGTCTTTACAAGCATTTTGCGAGTGTTCAAATCGTTGGCATTTAAAGCATCTTAACGGATTCGGCACATAGGTTTTAATTGAACACCTCAAATATCCAAAATACACATGACTTGGTAGCTTTGGTGTCCCAAATTGAACAATAAACAACGATGAGAGAGATGTAGTCCCTCGTTTTGCAAGTATGCGAAATATGCTAATCACATTTTGCGGCTTTAACCAATCTAAAAGTTCAGCATCATCCATATCTTTTACTGCGGTACAGTATACCACACCCTTGCTATAATTTAAAGTTGAATGCGGGGCCACGTTAATAGTATGATTTATTCCTTGTGCATCTTTATATCGAACAAGACTCATCAATATCTTTGCCTGGCGATCTGAAGATGCAATGCATTCCAGATCACCAGATCTCAGTTTGCGCACCTGCAGTCCATCTCCAACCTGACCCTTAAGCCATGCTTGGATGCGAAACGGATTTATATCTGCCATCTTCAAAGTATCACTTAAGCAATGTATAACAAGAATTCTAGGTACTGGTCCTACACTCTGATTTGAATTCGATTTTGCCAATTTCTCGGGCAACTCCACTTGATGTCGAGAGTCACTACGACTACGTTTTCCAGCATGTGGGGGGTTTTTATTTGAAGAATGCATATTTTTTTTAAAGTAGTAGTTCACCATCCCCAGATCCGGCTGGCCCTACTTTGACCATCCCATATTATCGGTGGGACTACTAAAACCGGTATACTGAGTGGTATACATAGACTTGTTACTCTGACGATCCCTCCTTGCAACTCTCCTACAGCCATCCCCCTGGGTGGCTTCAGAGATTACAGCTTAAAAATAGCCAGCAATAATCAACCCATTTGACCCCTAGCCATCTGTGGTATAAGCCACCACAGAAGACCAGCTAATTGGGTTTCACTGAGGCCAAGTTCACCCTCCCGTCTACATGAAGCAAGGGCCAAAGTGGTATGTTGCAGGTCCAGATCCCGCAAGATCCGGCCCACTCAACCACCAGGATCCCTCTTTCCACTTCACAAGTTTCCATGCACGGCCAACACATGGGAATCATTCGCATTTTTCCTCGTTCAGAAAAGAAACCACCACCAGCATCTAACTAGAATTACTTAAAAACATTGACCCTCAATCACAATCTGTACAATTTACAATACAACCAAAACAAAACAAAACAAAAACAACGTTCCACAATTCACAAAACCCGATCAGCATTTTCCAATCAAGAATAAGAAAATAAGACAAGGGAAAATTAAGAAAGCAGAAAGAAAAGATGACCAAAGAGTCCTGTTAGCCTCACCAAAGTGAGTTACCAGGGGGCACCACATGGAGGTAGGACTTGGAAGTTTTGCCCCCCTGATGGTGTACTAACAGGGGGACCACGTGAAGGCTAGGGCATGGAAGTTTTGCCTAATGTCATTTCCTTAGCTGTCAAACCAGAAAGATACAAACAATCTTAACAACAGTAACTATAAACAATAAAGACTACAGTAACTTATAGGTAACTGTATTGATATACCAAATAGGCCCATTACAATTCTTGGATTCTATTTACTCAGGTATGTTAACTTCTGCACAGCTGGCAGAGACGATCAGTGTGAACATTTTCAGTGTGCAATTGTTCAACATGAGCACTCTGTCTGCACAACTCAGAATTATGACAGTGGCCTCCAGGCAAGTTTTGGGACTGACCAATCCCTGATTGACTCTTATGATCAGCTTGTTATACAAAGGTTATAACAGCCCGGGATGTTTGAATAAAAAATGAATATTCTTTTCTACTCTTTGCCAGAGACACACCTTAACAGATGTGCTTGAGAGGAAAATTTCAACTCATTATCTAGGCATAATTATGAAAGTACCAATGGAGAATTTGCAGTTGATTATAATATGATCCTGATTCTAATTCTGCTGTATTTTCTGATTATTCTGATCGAATTCCACTTCGACTTCATTTTCCACTAAGAATTACTGCAAGTTCCGGTCAATAGACTCAGACTTTTAGAATTGAGCGTTCAAAGCAAGTAAATTAATTTAATGTTTCCTTCCTCATGAAATTTGTTTGTTCTTCCTAAATTATTAAGGTTAGTTTTGCGACATTTTGATTTTTAAAACTCGAACGCTTCAAAATACCAAAAACGTGCAAAACAAGAGTAAAGCACTAGTAAAGCTACTAGTTGCAAGCGCTGTCAGCACTAACCCACAACTGTTTAATCGATTTAATGGAATTAAAAAGTTGTTACAAGCTAAATTTGTTTAGCAGGACAACGAAAAATAAGAATAAATGAAATTTGTGTTACAAATTACTTTGTGTTAGTAATTCGAAAGGAAAAGAATGCTAATTACACTCGAAAGTAGTCAAAGTTATTTAACCTTCAGAACTACTTAGGCTTTGTACATTAAAGCCTTCGAGTTGGCATGAATGACTTTACAATTAACTAATCGCTAATGAAAGATAGCGAATGTGAATGTAAAATAAAAAATACCTTAAAATTATTCTACTCACAGTGAACGCTATTATAAATGGATTTAAATTAACTGACAGAAACTCATGCTCAAAACTCACGAATGTATTGCCAAATTAAAGTTGTAAGTGAAATTGAAAAACGCTCCAAACTGCATAAGAAAACAACCTGAATTCCTCTTGATTTAGAATTCAGTTAAGAATTCTTAATTGACACTAATAAAGCTGAAATTCCTGATTATGAATGAATTAAACTAATCAAAATTAATCCCAATAAGGGAATTTCCTCATTAATATGTGAAGAAGAGTAAAAGTTCAATTCTATCTTTGCTGTTTGAATGTTCCGGGCTTCTTATAACTTTTGAGGGTCATGTGATTATATTGACCAATCATCAACCGACAAGTATCGGTTGATACTACTATTGTGCCCAGGGGACATTGTTATAGTAACTAATTATGCTAATAGATGGTGCTTATCGATCTATCACAAAAAAGCTACTGTAGGGGTAACAATTATGAAAATTTTACCAGTTTCAAGGTGCATGCTCTGTAGATAGATGTTTAAGCACCCCTATAGCAACGTTCTGCGCATCTTGCGCAGGAGTCAACTCACAAACACATTTCAAACAAATGAGCCAAAAGGCTGGCTCATGACAGTTTTTTCTGAATTTCACTCTTTCTTTGCGAGTTTCAATATTTAAAACCCGAGTGAGCCTAAAGGTTATAAACTTTGGTTACCTTATAACTGAATTGTGTTCTTTTTCCTATTTGAATTACTAATATTATGTCGTACAATTTAATTGTATTTCGTTTTCGTTGACCTGCTAAATAAATTTTAGCTTGACAATTTCTTAATTCCTTAACTTTAAAAAAACGAGTAAAAGGTTATCGAGTTTGCGCCAACAGCACTCGAAACCAGTGTGCCTGCTCGTGGTAGTAGTATTGTGCTTATGGTCGCCAGCGGCAACTATGGCCATATGCAACCTGATACAAAGTAAAATCGAACACAATCCGGTTCTGTTTCTTAACAAAAAAATAGTCGTACACAGTCCAATTGCTTGCTCGTGGATCTGCATTCTTCTAATTTTGCATTTTTTTGGTAATTTTGAAACTTTCGTGTTCCAAAATCGAACCATTGCAAGTGTTTCTTTGAAAGCGAAGAAACGAACACAGAGAATTTCCGTTGCTATGGCAGAAATTTCCAAGTGACCGATCAGGGCAAAGTAAAAATAAAATTAATAATAAATAGATAAAAGATTTTGTTCGAAGTAATCAATGTTTGCTACGCTTCCAACAGTCAAAGAAATCTTATTTCTGGAGTTCAAATGAACGTAAAAGAGGCTTCTTGAGTTAGACGAAAAGGAAAGATTGGTGTACGTAAGACAAAAGAGCAATCGATGCTCGTCTTTATTCCGACTCCAAAACCATGTAGGCTGCCAATCAAGTAAAGTTGAAAATGATTCAGAAGTAAAAGAAATTAACGTAAATAAAAAGAAATCGAGATCAAAACATAAGAATAAAGGCAATAAATCCGATAAAAATAAATCGAATAAAACGGATAAGCCTAACATCAAGAAAATTCTAAAGAGTAAAAACCCCAAGAAAGAGGCAGCTAAACAAACCTACAAAGCTGAAAGGCAACTTCAAAAGTTAAATTGTGTACAAAACTTACTTGCTAATGCAAACACAATTTCAAAGTTCAGATCATGTGTCGCCACAAAAATTTGCTCGAGACATGGTAAAGAGAATTAACGTACATACCACTGCATCAAATGTCGATAGTGATAAGATTACAAAAAAGGGGATACAGAAAGGCGACAGATACATTATTTTTCGAAATCGAGATTTTGTTTTTTGATCTAAGAAAGCCGTGATTTCACAATGGCAAGAGGCCGGCACTCCGTATGATATCAATGCTCTTAATTTTTCAATTAAAAATCAGTATTCTGGCATGTACATATTTTGCTTAAGACGTTAAGCAAAATACCAGCGGCTACTAAGACAATATGCAAGATGCCTAAATGGATACCAAGGAGAACCCAGCAATGCCGTGTGGCAAAAAGACACCACGACAAAAAAAAATAAATCAAAGCAAAAAAAACAAACCAATAAAAAACCAAATGAAATGAAAAACCAGAACCCCAGTACCCATCATCAGCAAGAAAAAGGAAAAACAAAGAATTAGGAAAGAAAAGAAAAAAATATTTTCAATTAGATGATAAAAACCATGCTGATTCACAGACCCTCATTGAGCTACATCAAACACATCCAGTCAAAACTTGATGTGTTTGACAATTTGCCAACGCAAACAAGCATCGACTCGAGCAGATCAACCATCAACACATTAGCAGAAATTTGCCAATCAAATTTTCGTTTGGTTTCAGCAAGGATTTCATCGATCCGTCAAACATTTATCTGCAATTAAACTTAAAGCTTACACAAGCTGCTCAGGCCGTAGCAGCAACCGATAACGTCATGCCCATTAACCAAATTTTACACAGCATGTTTTTGCAAGTAGACTTCTTGTTGGGTGACAAACAACTAGCAGTTACTTGCAATCTATTGGCTACACAATAAACATGGCCAGTAAAATGGACAAAACGGATCAAGGGGCGGTTGGTGTTACCGCATCGTTCTTGATGAGTAACAAACTGTTGAAACTGAGCAGCTTGTTAGAGACAGTTGTCAACACCAGAGTGTAATATAATATTAAGTTTTGATGTACGGTTAATTGGTAACTACATTCTTGTGTGGTGTGTTTACTTTATACAAATGTTACGATTGAATAAAACGAGTTGTTCCTGTTATCACGATTGAGTTCTTTCTGCTTCCACCACAACACAGCTGTTGGGAATGCTCAAAACCAATTTCTGAATGCAGGGCAAGCTTCTCCTTCCTTTGATCAATGTGCCCATATAACTCGTGCAGTACACAAATAAATTTTTTCTGATGGCTGACAATGCAGTGGCCGCCAACTACAGTTTGACCGTGGAGAATGCCGCACTTCTCATGCGATGCATCACAGTAGCACTGCCGGTACAACTGAGCATAGAAAACCAGCTGTTGTGTGAGACAGCCAAGTACCCTTTCAAAAAAACAGAAGCGCAACATTTTCACTATCTCCTCAGGTGCCATGTCAACCAGTCTGGACAACGTGGTCATTGGAATTCAGCCAAGTCGCATGGTGCTCGGACTGGTCAGCAATAAAGCATTCAACGGCGACTTTAAACAAAACCCGTTCAACTTTAAAACTTACAATTTAAAGTATTTGATTTTGCACACAGATTCGCTTTCCATTCCCAACGAACCACTGACAGGAGAAAGTGTTAAAGATGTAGTGCCTTTTGGGAATTTAATCAGCTTGACTATATGTTGCATATTATACAAAATCGGACATGCAGTTCGCAGTCAATTTTCTGGCTTTGCGATATTCATTGGGATATTGCTCGCGAATTAGAGCTCGTCAAAAAAGAAACTCGCCGCACAAGCACATTGGAAGCCGAAGTTATTGCCAGCATTGAGTTAGTTCAAGAAATTATTTGGGTTAAAAGAATTTTATTGAAAGATTAGATTAAGATTAGTGTATTAACTCCAAGGTAGATATCATGCTTAACATCAGAAGCAACAACAAAGATTATATGCTTTGAGTTTAGATGGATACCAGAGAGAAGAAGCAATGCGGTGCAGCAGGACACTGCAAATCAACCAAAATGAAACAAAGAGGGAAAAACAAACAACGAAAACCAAATGAAATGAAAAACCAGGACATCAGTTCCCATTATCAGCAAAGAAAAAGAAAAAAAATAATTTGGAAAGGAAAAAAAGATTAAGAAAGGCCCAAGAAATAAAAAAAAAAGAACAACCGGAACCCCAGTACCCATCACAGCAAGGAAAAAGAATGAATTAGGTTAAGTAGGTAGGTAATTTGCATAACGTCACTAGCAGCTACCAAGACCATGCATGACGTACCTAGATGGATACCAGGTAGGTAGGTAATTTGCTTAACGTCGCCAGCAACTATTAGGCAATACATGACATGCCAAGATGGATACCAGAGAAAACCCAGCGATGCTTGCAGCAAGAAGACACCGCAGCAAAAACCAAAAAAAAACAAAGCAAAAAAGACAAACAAAAAAAAAACCAAGTGAAATGGAAAACTAGGACCCCAGTACCCAATATTGGCAAGGAAAAAGAAAAAAGAAGAATTAGGAAAATAAAAAGATTACCAGAGGCCCTATTTGGTTCTACCACCAAGGAGCCCCTTGATAGTGTACTAACAACAGATCCTTGTGAAGGCTAGAGCTTGAAAGTTTTTCCCCCATACCGATTATGGACAAACGCATGGTTACCATCAATTTGAACAGTGTGAAAGTGCATGTCTAGGTAGTAAAAATGTTAATGTAGGTTATCGACCTCTTAGCCAACAATATCAAGGAATTAGGCAATTTAAAGGATCATTTCAAGAATCTTATAGCAATACTATTAAAAATTTTCAGCTAAGTGTCAAAATGGCAGATGGCAACACTAGAGACAACCGAGCCGATAGCATGCCTGCACTGATTCTTAGTGAGTTTGTTTTCAAGTATTAAAAAACAGGAAATAATGATTAAAATTTTGAATGTTTTCAATTGTAAAGTAAATTCAGAATGGTACCAAATCGAGGAAAATGAGAGAAATTGGATTTGAAATTCAGACCTGAGAAGTTGAAGAAGGTTAAGTGCCAGAAAGATGAAATTTTTAAGCACAGAGCAGTGAACATTTAGCTGTTAAAAAGGAAGTAACTTATGAAAAACCATTCAAAGAGTTGTCACCAAATACAAAAAAAGAGGCTACAATCAAGATTTGCCCCCTGATATGAAGGGAAATGAAAGATGGTGGTGGTGATATGAAGTCTAAGGTCGCCAGCAGCTACAAAAATGAAAAGTAAAATTTGAAACAGAAAGAATAACTTTGTAATTGAATTTGTCACACTTGAATAGAAAAATATAGAAAATCAAAAAACGTTTAAAAAAACAATTATCTGTAGTATAATATAATTAGTAAAATTGGTCCCAAAAATATATTTCAAACCAACAAGTCGCATAAATTGTCAGGTCAAACTAATTAGAAGTCAAGGTGCAACTTGTGGTGATTCCAGGGTCTCACCATCGCGATTTGACGAGAAACAGCAATGTTTGTTTCTCATTATTCTCGTTGGGTGGCATTAGTGCTGTGACCACGAATGAGAATAAAAAGCAATTTTGGACACTTGCTCATTGACTTTCATCACAACATCATCAGCTTTCGTTTTGCCTGTGATGTGGGTCCGACTTTAGTGAGTCAAGCATATTCATCTGCTTCAAATCAGCAGTTGATACCAAGCTATTTCAGCTTTACTTGTTGAAATTGTAAGTACTCTTGCTGTTTCCAGTGAGACCAACCTTTCAGTTGTTCTCCAGGCTCAAATTCGCACATCGTGAGTTTGCGCACCCTTTGCGGTTTGACCGCCATCTTGTCGAGTTATGCTCGATGGGATATTGTTTACCAAGTCGCCTAAGTTTGAGCTCTGTGGTATTTGCAAGCAATTTCTTGCGCTATTTAGGAAATTGCCTGAATAATTTTGAGAGTAAATTTATTGTTGTTTATTTTTGGCCATTTTTGTAAGTAAGTCGTCAAGAGAACGCATTACACTCGTGTTCACAGCCTGGGCACAAAAAATTCATCTACTTTGTTTTATTTTGCGAAATAACACATGCGAGTTGCTGTGTTATTCCCAACGTCGATTCTTCAAGTAGAAGAAATCGCCACCATTTCGGAGTTCGTTGTCAATAGGAAGTTGTCACCAAAGCCATTTTGTCATTTATTTTTGGTTATTCATTAATTTGTATTTGGTCAAACGAGCCGTTTGATCAAACCGCACTTTACGTTATTTTAATAAAGTTGCGCGGCAATTTCATATCCAAAATTGTTTTCTTTATCTAATTTCAAATCCCCTAGATTTTCAACACCCAAACACAACAAACTTATTAACAGAAATTATTCTCATATTAGATTCCTCTAATGATTAGCTTATCCTCACTTCCATAATACACAATTTGCAGTGTTCAATAGATTTCAGCCATGATATTATTTGATCAGATAGTGGGAGTAGTTTATTAGTATACGCAATCTGGCAAAAACTTTACATAGTCCATTTCTTAACACAATCCATATTTAAACATGTCAAGACTTAAACAGTCAAAGGCCAAGATGGGAACCAGGAAAAACCCAGCAATGCCGTGCGGCACAAAGACAGCGCAGCAAAACAAAATGCAACAAAACCGAAAAGGAACAAACGAAAGAAAACCAAATGAAAAATAACAATCCAAAACCTATCATTGGCAAGAAAAAAGGAAAAAAAAGATTTAGGAAAAAAAGAAAAGATTACCAGAGTCCCTGTTGGTTTCACCACTTAGGAAGCCCTTGATGAATAACCCCTCCTTAGCTGTGAAATGGCAGGGAAGCCATTTCACAGCTAAGGAGGGGTTATTTGATCAGAGAATATCATTGAGTTTTCAGTGGTATAATCACATGCTATAAAAAAGGTACGTAGATAATATACGTATAGGACTTAATGTCACCAGCAGATTACATAGCTACATAGCTACATGTCAGCCATAAAACAGGATACACAATGAATGGTAGTCAAACAGAAGCAAAAATGAGGGCAAATAATGCACAAAACCTACTAGTATTAAATGACAATGCCAATAAACAATGCTTGGTAAATTATAACTAAAAGTAGTTTCATCAATAATTACAAAAAAAAAACTTTAAAAGTTACAACCTAACAACCTTACAACCTTTAAAAATTTAATATTAATATAACATGTAAAGACTAGTGCAAAATCGACTTCATCACAAAATTACAAGCGAACTCATTTTACTCGCTTTCCAAGTCACAAATTGATCCAAAATTAATTTTTAGATGTACACAACCCTCACTTCTATGCACTTATTTCATCTACAAATTCCCCATCAAAAAATCCAACTCATTGACCCACTTCACAACACCCCATTTGCACCGACCCTCGATGAATGGATCGGCAGCCACAAGTAAATTCTCCACTTTGTTGGGCATGACCAATCGAAAAGAGTGTAAAACATCCTCTAGAGCAACGAATCGTTTCTATTATTACAAGTATAATCCCCAACAATCGTTTGTCCACCTGCCATCGACTCGTATTGAGCTTAACAAACAATTTGATCACCAGATAACGGGTAATGGTCGAACAAACCCCGCTGCAGAATCACAAATTTCGTCTTCAATGCTTTAACAATAGTTTTGTGCCTGTAATTCGGTCGATGATCCTTGCCAATGCCGATATTAACAACTAATTTGTCTTTACTCAAATGTCTTCGGATGATTGTCAAATAGCATTTGTAGCACAATCAAAATATGAATGAATCGACTGCGCAAGCGGTCGCTTGCTTATTCAATGCTATGCATAAAACTCCACTCGTAGCGTAGTCGAGCATGTGCGTTAAATGAAAACCAAGTCAATTTTGGGTTAACGAGCCACGGAAACCGACGGCTTAGTTGTTTTTTGATTGAATTTTTGTATTTTCCATCGCTGTTTATAACCAAGTCGTAATGTTTGTTGACTATTAAGTAATCGTTGCTTCTTTCGATAATTGTAATATCGTTCGGATAAAGGCTGATGGGCGAGATGTTGGAGAGTTGCAAATGCATCCATGACGATAAGTTGTAAAGATTTTTAAGCTATCTAAATAAATTAAAAAATTTAATTAGTGAAACTAATTTGATATTAATGTGTTTTTGAAGTATTTTTTACCTGTTTTTATAAACAAATGGTGTCCTAATGTTTTCCAGAGGATAATTTGGTTAGGAACGTTGTTGATAAACGATAAGATATGCATACATGGCCGTTTGAACTTTGAATTGTAAAGGGACATCTGGAGGTGAGAAAAAAGTCCTTTTTTTAGTTTTTTATAATTTTATTTTAAATAATGTTATATTAAAATTACTATTTTTTAAATACAAATTGTTGTGTGCTTACTATAGTTAATTTTAAAAATTTGTTTTCTTTTTTTATTTTATTGTTTTCGAGAGTAGTATCGTTCTGGATCTAGATTAAACAGGTGCGTACACGTATCGTACTGTTTGTTTTGTTCAACCTTGGTTTTGTTGTTGTTCCGCCATTGAAAAGTACATTGAATTATCGAGTAATCGATATTAAACAGGAAAAAAGTTAAAATGGAAGCTTTGGGTGCCGATTTCAGCCAAAAAAATCCGCTTAAGTTTTAATTATAAACAAACAAATTGATTTAACAAAAAATTGGATTTTGTTATTTCAGTCTCCGATCAAAGCTAAACTGCTTGACTTAGAAGTTTACATTGGTAATTAACGACTGTAAATTAAATAAAAAGATTAATGTGTGGGTGAACTTCAGATGATGAGTTACAAGATTATATAATGTTAATGATCGCTAATAAGAACGAAGACTGGAATGGACGAAGATCTTCAACTTTTCTTTGCTGCGAACGTATTGAAATTCACAGCTTGGTTAAAGTAAATTAATAAAATTAATTTTAATTTTACAACAAGGGATGGTCCATGCAGTTCGAGTAGTCCAGTAGGCATCAGTGCTTTTATTGGCTTTAGTCACAGTGTAGTCTTAGCTGACTGTTTTGGTTTTGATTGGCATCTAGGGATAGACAACGTGATGCCCCACAATGTTGGAAAGGCCTCTGCCTTAGGTCACTTCGTGTAATAACATTGGTGCAAGCTTGATTGTTAAAACGGTAAGGCAATTTTCCTTGGTTTCTTGGTGTGTGGTTTTCCTTGGTAAGTTCTGGTTGTTGTGGTATTTTTAGACTGCTGCTTGCTTTATTGCTTTCCTATTCTGGTGGACAGATAGGGCATAATGTGAACGAAAGATTCGCTATTGGCCTAATTTAGGCACATGGGCTGCCAAAAGGAAGGAAGATTGGAAGACATCTCTACCCTCAGGATTCAACATCACAAACCCATGTGATTCTGGGAATTCTAAGGGAAGAGAATTGGGTGACCTTTGTCTTGGATCGAAGGTTGTGACAGTCTTGTTATTTTTGTGGCTTGATTATCTCATGTCCCAACACCATGGCTTGTGGCAGCCTCTTTAGGTTCACAATCAAGTGAAACCAATAACAGGTCATTTTTTTTCCTTTTTTTTTGTTTTTTCCTTTTCTTTGCTGATGATGGGTGCTGGAGTCATGGTATGTTATCTTTTGGGTTTTTTTTTTGGACCACCCATGGTGACCTTTATTCCTCACAACTTCTTGGCTCTGTTTACTAATATTCGGGCATTGTGTGATTAAATTTTGATGGGAATCCCATGCCTTGCAAAAAACTGATGGAACGTTAACAAAACGCATGCTATGTTTATACGATATAACAATTTTAGATGTACATCTTGGGTAGACGAGCACATAAGTAACAAGATGTAAGACTTTCTGCAGTCATTTCTCACGTCATCTTGCACCCACAACAGTCTGGTGAAATTTAGGTTCTCAAAGGCAAATCACCTTGAATAGGTCTCAAAACCGGCAACGGTGCTTCCTCAGTTTGGTAGTTCCGCACCTTGAACTGAGCACATATCAAGCATCATCTCAAGGCCCATTGTACCAATGTCTTACCCTTTAAGACCCAACATTTATTTCTTACTGGTTATCTAGGCACTTTGCATATGATTTTCGTTGTTCCTTACGATGTTAAGCATAAAACCTACTTATTTAACATTCTCCATTGAGGCTTTGAAATTTTATAATTTTGGTTTGTTTTTTTCCCCATTTTGCTTATGCCTGTGGTATCTTCACACCACATGGCTTTGACTGGGTTGTCCCTGTTTTCCATCTTGGCATTTGACTGGTTATAGTCTTAAATAATGAATTGTGTTTAGCTATACTGTGTATAACTAAACACAATGTGTATGCTTAAATTTTTTGTTTACAGTTCCTTATGGCCTCAATGGCCATAAGTTGCTGGCACTTTTAAACTTTAAACCTTTTTCTCTCTCATTGCAATGGACATATGGAAATATGAAGCCTGTTGATTTTGTTATCTCATTTAAATTATAAGCTGCTTGCCTCTTTGTTGTGTTTTCCTGCTGTGTTGATTGATTCATTGTGTCCGTAATATTAATTCTACTCTTGTTTGACCTTGCTTTTCCCATATTCGAGGCTCTTATTTGAGAAAAGATGAAGTCAGATTTTATTTTATTTCAGGTTAAAGGCAAAACTTCCACGCCGTAGCTTCCACATGGTAACCTGTTTGTACTCCATCATGGGACTCCTTGGTGATGAAACCAATAGGGACTCTGGTAATCTTTTTATCTTTCCTAATTCTTTTTTTTTTTTCCTTGCCGATGATGAGTTCTGGGGTCGTAATTCTTCTTTTTGAATTGGTTATCTTTGGTTTGTTCTTCTTTCGTTTTGTTTTATTTTGTACCAAGGTGTCTTCTTCCGCACGGCATTGCTGGGTTTTCCCTGGTTCCCATCTCGGTACTTTAATTGTGTTAAATAAGGATTGTGTAATTTTTCATGACTTGTGTCAAAAGTTAAGGGTGTTGACAGGTCGCGTATGGCCATAGTAGCCGCTGGCAACCTTAAAAAACACACCACCACCACCATCTATTTCGGGTTTTAGTATTTTTGGTTTAAATTATATACAAAAATTGACCTTGGAAAAAATCACTGTCACACTTATTATTATACAAACAAAACGAAGATAGAAGAAGGAAACAAAAAAATTTTAACAAAAATTTTATTTTGGATCTCATTGTATTATACATTGTTGGAATTTAGTTAAAATATCGTGATTCGTTTTTGCTTATTGTTTGATGGTAATTTGTTTGTAATTTGTTAGTTGGACAAAAAATGCAAATTGTGATGTTTGGTAATGTCACAATGACGATACAGGGGACGACGAGAGTGACCACCCTGTTTGTAAAATAAATGTTTTATAGATATAATTTATTTGCATTTTATTATACGACAGTTTCCTGAATTTGCATACTGGTTTCATTGATGATTTGTCTTAATTTTACCACTGCCCAATGACTACTCAACTGTTCAATATATTCCTTATTTATGCAATATCTTTCGTACGTTGACATTTGTGTATTTCTTAACTTTTTTTCGTGCAAACTTGTTATTACGTATCTGTGAAGTTCATTAAATAATAATCCAATGTCATCTATCAATTTATATGTTTTACATGAAATATCAATATTATGCAGAATTGGATAAAATGCTATATTTTCATAGCTAATAAAAACACACAAGAATTAGTATGTATTTAAGCAATTCAGCAATTTTATACCTTAAAATCAATAATTTCTTATGTAGGTTATTTCTCAAGTATGTCCAAAACAATCTGAAAATCTCCTCATCTTCTGCTACCATTTCCTATTTAACACAAATTTTATACTATTAATATGTGTAAATTATAATATTAGAATTGTAATTACCATGCTTAAAAACTTCTTTTCTAAGCTTGTATCTGGTGCAATTACAACTACAGTATCAGAATTGCTTATTTTATAATTGATCCAATCAGCCCAATTGGTGAAGTTACTCAAAGCCGTACCAATTTTAACAGTTTCACATGTAGCGTGAATCACCTTCGAGAAACAAATTAATTACTTGTATATCAAAATTAAATGTGAAATTATGTTTATTTTATACATTGCAATGCAAAACATCTTGCAACACATTTGCTGTGCAATCAGCTAAACATTTATTTTCTTTGCTCTTCATACAAGACACTAAAAGTATTTTAATTTTTTCCTGTTCTTTGACTGCTTCGATAATATCAGAGACTATTCCAAAAAATTAATTATTGCAAATTATTTCAATATTAAAAGTGGATTTCACCAATTTTTGAAGATTCTTGAAGAGGAATTATTTTTATCTCATTTTGATTTGTCTCTGATAATAGAAATGATGCAATTTATTATTGCGATTGCCTATTGTAATTTTTTGTTTACCTTTGAGACATCTGTTATAGTATAAAACAGCTGCAATAAGCAGAAGTATTGCAAATAATATAACAAGAATGATTGTCACAGTATTGTTGATTACTGATGATGGTTCCATATTGACAATGACATCTCTTCTATTCTCTTCATCTATAAAAGAAATTGGTGCATTGCCAAGTTTACAATGGTAACGCACCAATTACAATTAGTAAAACTTACAAAAATTAATAAATTTAAGTAGAAATTTCATTTAAGATTTAATTCATAATTTTAAATTCATGTATCTTGAATTTCTTACTTAACAAAAGCAGTTTACTAAATCTTTAAATAAATTTCTTCTGACTTATTTTTTAATTCAATAACAAACAGACCTATAATGGAAATGATTTTAGGATAATCGCTGTAGATTTCACAAGATTCGCAATTGGCCTGAATTAGTATCTAAAAGGAAATAAACTAATTACAAATTGTTCAGATCAAACAAATAATACTTTGCAAATCTAACTTTTAATTCGTATTCGCCATAAGATAAGTTGGCTATAATTGTTGTAAAAGTCTGGAAACGTCATTTTATTTAAACAATTTATGGATAATTTAATTTTGAATTACTTCATTATTTTTATTTTTCATATTTTGTTTGATGGGTTGTGTCGAATTTATTAGACGTAATTCAGCATCGACATGCAACGAAAGACACAATTTGCTAGATTGGTTATTAATGGTTGTAAAAATTATTGACAAGTTTGTCCTAAAAATATCAAGTTTTTTGAGATTTAAAGTCAAAAAATGTTTTTTATAATATCATACCTATTTACTTTTATAAAAATCACTCCTTGCATTTCATTCATTGAACCATTACGAATGCAATAGGGTGGAGAAAATGTACCCTGTTTATCTATTACAACAAATGTTTGAATAATGATTAGTACAAAACTCTTTTACTTACTTAATAGTTTAAATGGTTGAGTTCTATACACTTTATCATCACATGGGAAATAAACTTTCACTTCGAATAATTCATCAGTAAGGGGTTGATGGAAAAAGGACTGTTTCTACAAACGATATTTAGTTGTAAGCTTTGTTTTGTTAAATAAAATACACAACTTACTTCAGTTGTATGAATTAAATAATCTTTACGTATTTTATTATTTTTGAAAATTCTAACTTCATAATATCTGTTAGATGTTTTTAACATTAGGCTGCTGTGGTTTTCAACTTTTATCCTGAGTATTTCCAAATTAATGTTGTATGTTATATCAATGACAGGATCTATTTTAAAAAAATCCTTAAAATTATTTTCTTATTTAGGCAGTCTAAATTCAAGTAAAAATAAGGAAGACTGTATTTTACTGGAAATAAAACAAGCTTTCAGCCACTAATATTGCTTTTAATCGCCAAACAAATTCTTTAATAAATGTTTGTTGGAATGCAACAAACATTTATTGTTTACACAACATGGAATACATTGACCCTTCAGGTTGAGTCAATGCCTTATGACACCACCACAAAATTTCCTTTTTATGTCATTAATAAAGTAATTACACAGAAAACATGCATGTTTTTAACATTCAGCTCTATACTCCACATGTTACAATTAATTACAGGTTATGAACCCAGAATACTAGTTATGGATCAATATAATTCTTTTCCAATCACTAGAAGAAAATACAAAACAATAAAAACAGTGGGGGATCATCGGATCATTTCTTACCTTCAAACATTCTTTTTCTGGTTGAATTTGTGACTAGTCGTCACTAGGATGCACCATGGATCCCCAAGCAGTAACATGTGGACACCACCAACCCATCGGGCACGGTCGCAATGGTCAAAGCACTCGGTGGCCATAAGAAAGGGCCTGAACCTCAAAACCATGCGTCCACGCAATTTGTTATCAACTGTTCGGCTCAGCAGCACATGGTCTAGGGACTGTGCCCGGACCACATGCCATTGGCTGGTCACGAACTAAGTATTTTTTTTTTACTACTTTCAGAACACACCAAGTAAAAATACCTAATTGAAGAATTTGATGTTCTCAAGATGAAGAATGTTACCACCCAAAACATATTGGTACCATCAGTCATCAATCATAAAACAAACTCTGAAATCAGATGCAAAATCCAAAGCTGGCAATGTGTCAACTGCCCCAAACCGACAAAAGCAAAGTGCGTGTACATCGACCGTACACTCGCCTGGGCAACCTAGCACATCCTTACGCTATGATGGTTCTTCTCAGACTCTTTCTACTCAGGTCAAGGGGTTGAGACCCCCAGACGATGTAATGGACATGCCCCAGGGTCAGGTGACCAGGATTCATATTGCCGTCTAGTGACGGCTGGTCATAAATATTTAAGCCACTTTAACAATTTTTGGATAAAAATTAATTACAGAGCTGAATTCTGCAGGGTTTTTTTGGCCTAGATTACCTGGTTTTCGGGCTTGGATGGCAAAAAACAAATGCAAATTGTATAGGTCAGACTAAAACTTAAGTCTGACCTATACAATTGGCAAAAAGTAGCCAAGGGAAAAAAACTTAATTTGTGTTGATTTTTCGCCATTGACTTATAAAAACAACTTAATCTAAAGTAAAAAACATGATGGAGAATTTGATTGTCATCACTTTTTACACTAGAAATGTTAAAATGACATATTTCTGCCATTTTGACGAAACGTCATAATTCGTGTTAAATTGCAAACTAAAAAAATTTAATCCATATTTATTTGAGGCCATCCACTTGTGAGAAGTATATTTTCCGATGTAAAAAATGTCAATTTATGGCATTTTGTCAAAATGGCAAAAATATGTTATTTTGACATTTCTTGTGAAAAATCTGATGGCAGATTCAGATTCTCTATCATTGTTATACCCTGCAGTACATAAGAGACCAGATATTTCGTACAGACTAGCAAATCTATCACGATTTTACAAACAGTGGCAGAAACCTATGTATACATATTAGGAATTGAGCAAAAACCCACAGAAAAATCATAGGACTTTAAGAATAACAATGATTTGCCCTTTTCCAAAAAATGTTTCTGGATCCGCTCTTGTTCACAATCAATCAATCAATTCAATCAATTCAATCAATACATTTGGAATTTAGCACTTGAATATAGGGGGAAAAACAATTTAAAGGTTTTTAGCAATGCATCTTGCGACAAAATCTTTGACAGTAAATCATTTACGATATCTAGCCTTTTTCGGAGATTTAGTACACTGGAAAAGAAAAAGGTTTTGTGGCTCAGTTGAGTACGAAAAGCGAGGTGGAGGCGGCAATCAAAAATACGAAGTATCTTTTGTGGTTTAAAGCAGTCTTGTGTGACCTGAATAAAAATTGTCAAGGAGCAAATTAAACTTTATACCAATAGTCTGAATGTCATAAACTTAATAAAAGAAGGCCCCTAATACGATCAAAATATTTAAACTGAAGAGAAAGCATGTTGAAAAATGTAATCAAAGGGCGACAGATCACAATAGAAAATGTACAGAGCAATGAACAACTTGCCGACTTCCTGACAAAAAGTTGGTTCGGACCAAAAATAGAGGTAATAACGAAATTACTGGGAAAGATAGAAGGCGAACGAAACTGGATACAATGAAAACTTGGAAGAAAAATGAACATTTATCATTTATTGTCATTAGTTAAGAAAATTTCGAAGTATGTTTGTTGCAAAATGATACTAAAAAGAAATTTTTGTTGTCAGTTTGTGACCGGCCACTCTTCCGTCGCCTGGACACAGTCTCTAAACGGCAGATTTACAAACAGCACACATTAAAAATAATTGAGACTGATGCGTGATTTATATGTTGCTCAGCCTTTATTGTATTAAGGCCGCGACCAACATCACCACCACGTTCCCAATGCTTCCTAGGTTTGCCTGCCTTGTACTGGCGATCGAATCCGCCAATACCAAGCCATATTAACTGAAACACTGCTTTTGACTATGTGGGGTAGGTGTATATACTTAAGGTTGCCTCCGCACAACATTTTCTATGTCTACCCCCAGTGTTGTGATCGTTATCGCTACTTCTAGCGAAACTACTGATTTTTGCTGTAGCGACAGTAGTGAAAGCGATAGCG
>JAQFZU010000381.1:0-28416 GCA_034696185.1 Henia vesuviana | reverse complement strand
ATGCCCTATTTTATCCTTCAAACCAGGGGTCGGCAATCGTCTGTTTTCAATTGCTCCCTTCAAGACCTATAAATCTGGTCTCCAACAGACGGCACCAAGATGCGAAGATGATTCCCTCGGCATGAGAAAAGGCGATGCGACATACTACTATTCCCCCCGCACACATCACGTAGCAGATGGGCGAAAAAGCCTACTGTTGATATTATCAAACAATAGCAGGTTTCACTCGTCCGCTTTTAAGCGTTATGTGGACCCTTCCTCCTCCTTCCTCCCTTCTAACCTACTACACACACTATCGCATCTTTGATCGTTAATTATTGGGGCTCGACCGCAATACAACTGGTGTGCGCTCGACACACACTTAAAGTAAAAAACTCGTGCACGCTTCAATGGTGTGCCATAAGGAACTTCGTTTCCCACTCCCCATCTTTGTGGGTAAAAAAAAAATTAAAAAAATAAATAAAAAAGCATAAACAACAGCTGGCGAACGGTGCACTCAACTCAACAACCGCGCCTCTAGGCATTTTCTAAGGCTGTCAGATTTGCACACTTTTCTAGATAAAGAAAAAATATAAAGAGAATAAAAAAAAATTACAGGTTGGGTGTTTAAATGATGATAGACCTACAATACCAACATTAGTTACTTGGCTTTAAGGCTTGGAATATTTGAGATTGAGGGTTGGTACGTAAAAGTAAAAAGTGGCGTATAATATGATAAATATCAGTAAAGAGATGGGTAAGTAAATATTCCTAACACGTTAGATTTTATTTACTGCATGTGTTTTTCTCACGCTTTTAGCTTAAAGGCACGGAAACGAGCCCATTTGTGTTTTTAGGGTCATCTTTTGTACGTGATATAATTTTCTTTCTTCGTGCGATGGAACCTTAACCTCAAGCAGCTGCGCACGAAATATTTAGATTTATACTAAACTTAAAAGTTTAGTTCTGGCTTAAATTCCATGTGAGAGTTGAGACTAAGTTGTAATTCAAATTTCGTAATGAGGTATTAAATGAAAAAATTGTAGGAGTTTAAATTTTTTTGAAAAAATAATAATTGGAATGTACTTTAGCAAATGTAATGAATTTCTATCATTTTTAATAAAGGAACTTCCGCTCAAAGTTCAATCCCAAAGAATGCATTGGGGAAAAATTAGTTAATACTAGCGCAAATAATTCAATCAATAGCAATAAAAATGTTTTATATCAACCATAAATTTAATGCAAAGTTTGGAAACAGGAAATTTAAAATTAATAATTAAATTCCAATTTCAAAAATTAAAAATTGGATTGTGCGTGGAATAGTGATCATTACTAATCTCAATTGTTTACCAAACGACAATTAAAATATTTTTTTTTTAAATTATAAACAACAAAACTTGATTTCCATAATTTATTTTGATTTAAAAATTACTATTTATATATGATCTGTAAAGACTTGACCATTCAACTCTAGTCCGATTATTACGCTTTGAAGAACTAATAATATTATATTCGATCAAATAGCATTCGAAATAATACAACATACGGAAAGATGAAATAATGTGCAAAGGAAAAACTTCCAATCCGCTTCGACACACCAATTACACAGTCATTTGAGGGCATACACCCGAGCCTTAATTTGGCTAATACCAACATGAAGTGCACACGGAGCGGGAAATGATGATGACTTAATTTATATCGACTACATATACCGTTGCAGAGAACTCAAAAAACAACCATAACGATTTAGAATGCGCGAGAGAAAAGAGAGTCTACAACGAAATGGTTTTCGAACACGCTAACTCAGCCTAGTCGTATATAAGTAACGGGCTCATACTGCGCGATGACATGCTGGAATTAACTGGGATTAATTATGACAGCAATTTTACAGCGACCATTTTTATAATGGCCTGCAATAACAACTTTATAAACGGATGTAAATATAATTCTTATTGTTTTTTATTATTTTTCCTGTTTAAATGCTCGGATTCATTCGTATAATAATGTTCACTTTTCTTGTTTTTATTTTATTTTGTTTAGTAAGATTCAATTAATAAATGAAAATAGAGTTACTACTTAAATATGGAATTTGCAAACATTTTTTTTATTAGGTTCCCCGTGTTTTTTTATTTCCATAGTCACGAATTTAATAATTGTGTATTTAAATTTAAAAAAAATTAATTTCTTTTCGTTGCTTCTACCCAGTGGAACTAATTGAAAAATCACGATATTCGAAACGAGACAAAGTAATGTTCTTTCTTTAAATTAATTTCAACTAAACCGCAAAGGAAATTTAAAAACAAAGCGTAAGAGACGCATTTCTTTCTTTTTCTAAACAAACACACGATCCATTAAATGCTCTTAAAAAATCCAAGAAATGCAAATCTTCAATACACGATATTTCTACGAGCCATTAAAAATTTACTGCAATAATAATTCCATTTGACATTGTTTAGTCTTATGAATAATTCATTTTCTAATCTAAAAATCTCCTTAAATTATGTCACTTTTCTTTCGCACTGCACATTAAATTACAATTCAATCCATTTCCAATTAAACATTACACTTTTACCGCTGTATAAAATAGTATTACTCAAAGAAAAAAGTAATCACCACTCGCATTACTTTTAAGTTCAATGTTCCATAAGATAACAGCTGAGAAAGACGCCCGGTAACATAACATTCAATTAAATCTCAAGCAAGCACATCATTGATTTTTTTCTTTCTTTTGTTCCAGTTTCTTTTGGTTCTTCTACTTGAAAGTCGATGCCATTTCTTTTTCTACACAACTTTCCCTTTTCCCCACGCTATTGCCAATTTTGTTTTAATATATTTGCCAACTGCAACCACTATTTTCCCCCCAAATAAACAAGTAGAATTTGCATGCGAGAAATAATTCTCTCTCAATTATTTTCTTGCACGTAATGTCGAGACGAGTGTTATTTTGTGGCTGGAAGTTTATTGCAGAATTCCTGACTGGCGTCGTGAAACCCAACCCTACAGACTTCTAAACTGGCTCCCCAAAAATGTTAAGCATTCGACAAATCGCTCCATGAATGATGGGTCTTCAATGTTAGAGGCAAAGAGAAAAGCGAGAGACAAGAGAAAGAAAGAAGAGAACGGACCATTCAGATGGAAAAAAAATTTCGAATCGGGACTTATCGGTTTATTTAATTAGAGAAGCAAACGGTGCAGATTAAGGGAAAAAAATCAGTAAACAGAATATACGTTTTATATAGTACACAAGCGACGAAGCCTCAATCTCTTTCATGAGGATATTTGGCGCCAAAGTAAAATATAATCCGCTTGAAAATGACTCGGTCGTTGCCACTTTTGGTTCCTGTTTTTATTAAAAAGGCACTGCAGCCAGAAATGCTATTAAATCTACACTCAAAGCTCGTTTGATTGACATCCAAGTACCCTTTTCAAATAGATGGCACTCCTTCAACTGCCACACCCGATTAACTTAAAGCCACTTCTAGGCTCACACATTTTTTTTCCAAAGAAGAAATGGAGACTTGAGTCGATTAGTTTCCACGCATTTGCAACGATGGGAAGAAATACGGATGGGAACGTATTAACTCAGTTTATTACAAATTTTGTACTGTTTAAAATGATTATAATTATCATTATGCCTGGAACAGAAAACACCCAAATGTATATAATGAAATTTATCATTTATTCAATTAAATGCCATTAAGGCTTTTCAATTTATTATAATAAGTTTCTTCTTATATAAACACAGCTTTAAATTCAGAAACTTTAGAGAATAACTTCTTTAATTAAATACAAATAGCAATTGATATTGACCATCTGGAAATTTGCTGTATGTACATAGTTGCAATTTCCATTGTAATGCTATGTTTAATATTTCGCTTAAGGCGAAAAATGTAAATGCTATTAATAATAAAGATTATCTGTAAAAGATAATATTTATAGTTAAGAAAATCAACACAACTTGGAGTAAACGGTAAATTATCGGCTATAAATTTTAAATAATCTAAAGTCAATCTAGAAATAAAAATAAATTACAAAAAAACATTTCTTCAAGCACATTTTTTTGGTGGAAAAGCTGGGAAATTTTAATTTTAAGTACAAAATAATTCTAAAATTTCAATTTAACGTTTGTAACAATCTTAATAACTAATCAAAAAATTAAAGTTTCTAACAAAATAAATTTAGAAATAGTTTAAATAGAATTTTAATACTTTTTTTCTTTGAAACTTTCAACATGTACGCGTAGAGAATTCGATTAAATTAAGAAAAAACGCATCCGTCGTTTGAAACACACCATTCAATTTAGACAATTGTCACCCACAGATTTATTTATCTTTCTTCGTGCACGCACTGCATAACATTGATACAAACCAGAATCAAATCCTTCGCAATCTCGGATTCAGTCAGCAGTAAATTAAAAACACAAAAAAAAGTTTCAAAATAATCTCAATACGTGCATTTTCCAAACAACTCTTTGCCGTAACTAAAAATAAAAGTGTCAGTTTGCACAAAAGAAATGATGAGGAGTTGAAAAAAAAAATTCCGAGTGAAAGAAATATGAACCGCGAATGACATCATCGCGAGTGATAATTAACTGAATAATTACATGCAGCTTCCAGCTGTAAATCATTTCTATATTTTCAGTCATTTAAAGTTGTAATTCAATACATTTTTGAAACGAGATCACCATTATTCAACCATAACTTGCAAAAAAAAATTTTATATAAATGCAACGTCAAGAATTATTAGTCGACTTCATCAATTGTTCATTCAACCGTTTCATTCTTTAGTTATTAAACTGAACTTGATTCAATCAAACGTAGGTCCTCTGTCAAATTCAACATTTAATTTTTTTTAAATTTTTTTCAGTGGGAGTCATTAACCAGAACCCTTTAACGACGCATTCTTTCGAGCCTTGCGGTTCCCATAGAAACGCAAGACGCATGCGTCCTAGTCATTCTACTGATTACCCCAATCAATAAAATTAAGGCAAAGGCTCCATAAATAACATCTAATTAGAGGCCAAAGGGGAAAGTGCTTTTTATCGTTTCGCTGTCAACTTCCTGTTACGTTGTTGCGCCCGTCACCACCACATGACGCTCTATACTTACACTCGAAATTTAAAATAAAAAATTTTTCTAATGATAACTGACAATAGTTGAAGATTTAAAATGTCATTTTCAAATAGAAATCAAACGAATATAGTTTCCAAATTGATAAAATATATCTCGTTTTTTAGTGAAAACAAACAAAGAATAAAAAAAAACTTTCATTGATTAAACAATGGATATTTAAAATTGATTAATAAATTCTATTGCGTAAAACGTGACGAACTTCAAGGCTCTTTTGCATGTGAGAGTGAATGGCAAAGACTGGAGCTGTCAGACCGATGTTTGAGCATCGTTAACTTGGTAGATCTGCAGTTGCGCTCACAATGTAACTTGTGACCAGCAAGATAAAGCGATTTGCGACTTTTTCAGGCGTTAAGGCTAATTATTTTCCTCCATTCGACTTGAAAAGTCGAACCAACTTTCACACGGTGGTCACTCGGGTTGAGAAAACACTTCATTTTCATGATAAAAGAAACTCTCAATTCATCAACGTGTAATCAATCTTATCTGCGATAGACTTGCAAATTTCATGCGACATGTTCTTCCCTCACTCAACCTTTCTTTCATTAATGTTCAAAGGGTGCTCGAGCAACTCACTTTAAAATTGCCAATCGATGTATGCGGTTTTTAAAACAAATATAGGTCGAAGTTTACAAAATATCGAGTGCATGCATTATAAAATTAGCAAAAATGTTTATCGTAATTTTCGGGTTTTTGGTTCAACCCATTCTAATTTGAATATTATCATCAGTGCGCGGTAGACACATTTCGATCGATTTGCGTCAAAATCGAAAGAGCTTTAATGATCCGTGAGCTGAATGTAAAGTTAATGAAATATGTAATTAATATATGCAAAAAGTAAAGCTCTTCGACACCGCCAGAAAAATGATGAATGAGTATTTGATGCCGCCGTTTCATAGAAAACAAACTCACAACCAAAGGATTTATACGATGACCAACAGATGGTACTCATGTCAATCATATTAATTTGCCACTTTTGATCTCTCACCAAGTTGTTATGGCAACTTGGCGAGTGATGAATGAGTCAGTGGCCAAGTTAAGCAGGAAATCTGCATCAATTTCCACCTTCGTAACTCATTATTCTTTATCCCCCTCGAAACTACCATTAATTCAAATAAACAAAATAATAAAACAAATGAAAATCAATATCAACAAATCTGGATACATTTTCAAACATTATTTTTTAAAAATCAGTTTTAAATTCATTAAAGTTCTGTGGAAAGAATATTCAAATTATTCATGATATTGAAATAACGAAACTTAATTAAAACTTGGCAACTTTTAAAATCTGCTTATTAAACGAAACTCACTTAATTAATAATAATAAAAGTCGACTGCATTACTTATAACTTTAGTGACCATTAAGTACCGCAATTCACGATTCTCTAAGAAAGAGGAGAAAAGGGTGTTGCGCATAACTGTCAAGAATAAGACCACTAAGTCTTTCTTCCAAGACTTTGTAACTCGCTGTGAAAAGTATAGCAAAGCGTTAAAGTCCCTATTGGAAAACTGTTCCATCTCATCCACTCATGGAGGTTTTAAATTTAATCCCTGTTTAAAAATAAAACAATTTACTCGACTGCAGTCCCATCATACTGCTGGTATTTTTACAGCCAATATTTTATTTATTTACCTCGAAAATTTTAAAAATTTATTAGAAATAATTAAAATATAGACATCAAGAATCGATTTCATAATTTAAAAAATTTTTTTTTTAACTTAGGAACGCGTAGTGGACAACTGCGTATATCCATCAGTCGAAATTGCTAACGCATCCCTGAGGCGTAACGCAGAAAAATCGGATTTTCCTCCTCCTCCTTTCCGGGTGAAATCATGCGACCAAAATTTGTTTTCCTTAGCCCAGCTTATCTGCGCAACATCCAATAAATCCCGTGCGAAACATCGATTGCGCTCGTGATCCGATCACTTCGTCTTGCTTGATTTTGCTACCCGAGGGCGTAGCCGCCACGTCGTATTTTCCAAAACTTACATGAGTAACGAAGTCAAATCTAATTCCGCACTATTATCAGAGCAGACACCCTGGCAAATGGACTGCTTTCTCATTAGCAATATGATAATCTTGTCTGTCGAACAAAAAGATGAATGTCTCAGCTTATTTTTCCGGCTCATATGTGATGCTAATGCGGGGTGTCCATTTACATTATTTAAATTCAACAAGAAACCCTATCTCAGCAAATTAAAATTGGAAGTTGAAGTGTTGAAAAAGCTATTATAACTTCCTATATTAAAAAAGTAATTCAATAATGTATAAAATAAAATTTAATTTCAAACTATAACTATAACTTTTTACTTAGCGACTCGGTGAGTGACTTTCTTTTATCGACAAAAGATACGTTGAAGCCGTGATAAGATAATCTCGAAAAAATGTGCTCAAAGAGATTTGAAAAATCACAAAACAGGAAACGATGATCAATCTCCAATTTTGCAATCCTTTTTTCTTTGAGTTTAAGTTGAATTAAAACAGTAATTAAAAGAACTTTATATTTTTAAGGCAACCCCAACTGCGCTTAAAACCAATAGTTTTTTCTTTAGAAAATTGGATAGAAACTCAAAATTGATCTATTTTGCCAAACTGGTTCGTTCAAAGTTTAATTTTGGAGTATTACAAGTGAAAATTACTTAAGTCAACAAAATTCTTTTAAGTCAACACCATTCATTCCTATTACTAGTACTAACAATTTCAGCCTCGATACTCGTCCTGCCCAAGCTGCACGCCTAAATCCAACAACCTCGCGCTTCAATCATGACTTCTATTGGATCTTGTAGACATTAGTGCTGTTTGCAGACCTGACTTCTAATCACAAGAACAAAGACACGAGGGATTAAAGCAAGCACTACCTTACAATTTTTTTTGCTTTCATATGTGGTGGTAGGTTCAGTTTGTTTTGGCACCCATTCTTCGGCAGAGGGTGACAGAAGGGAATGAATGCGGTGAGGATGACATTTAATTTACGGCTAAGGCTTCGTGATTGAGTTGTTGTCATGGTAATTGAAGATCAGAAGCGGAAAAGATGAGAAGCGCCGAGCATCACAATACGTCCTCTTTCTTCGACCCGAGTAACCACGAGCGTAAAGAAGCTTTTCATTACAACTATCGAACAACAGTGTGATGAATCATACGTAACCAGAGTTGAAACTGGCTTAGTTTTAAGCATAATTTTACAATGTCAAACGTAAGAATGAAACTTTGTACCTCATGTTATTTTTAAATATAAAAATAAATTTAATCAATAAAATATTTTAGTAATTAATTTTCACTATTTTTTTTACTATTTCCAAGAACAAAAAAAAAGTTATAAATTAAAAACAGTTGTAGCAAAGTGAATGGCTTCGCCATTTTTATCATTTTCATTTTGAATAAGGAGAAGAGAAGCAATTCCTGCCATAAAAGTAAAACGTGCAACATCTGTTGCTCCATAAAATTCTCTTCTGTCTAATCTATAGGAATTAGATAAGTGTGCAATGTTGCAACTTCTTTATAGTTTAACTTTACCTTATTTGTTTTTAATGTTGGAGAAAATTAAATTTATTATTTCATATTGAATTAGTGCAATTATAATACAAGTGTATCTACTTTAGCCCTGGGAAAGTAAAAGAAAATAAAATCTCTTTGTGTTATCTCTTAAAACTTTTTTTTAGAAATGAATAGTTAAAACGGCAGAAAACAATCTCGTGTTTATCTCTAAATGTATGCAGAAAGCATTAAAATTCACGTATTCAAATAGCCAGAGAAAAAGTCGTAGAAGTAAAAAAAAAAAAATGATTTTTTTTCTTTTCCCAAAAGCTTAAAAACAGATTACATCCTCCAAGCAATTTCTTTTACTTACTTCTGTGAGGAATAGAAGTTTTATAAAGAAAAGTTAGGTTTTATATTTTAATTTTTTTTAACATCAAAATGTTAAAAAAAATTATTGATAGCTTTTAGTGGATTTTTATTAACTTTTACAAATTTTTTTTTTAGTAAAAGAAAAAGTAGTGTGAAAAAGGAATTTCTCAGACTTCTTTTGTATAACAAATTCAATTCATGTCAAAAGTTTGCAAATTACATCGTTTTTTTTCTGATTTAATCGATAACATTGAGAACAATCCTATTAATTGAAAGAGGAATTTAATTTTCTTAACAAAAGAATCTAAAAATAAAATTAATTTGATTTCCCCAAATTTATAAGCTTTATACAATAGTAATAATTTATTCATAACAAAGTTTGAATTAAAGGTAGTACACATAATTATCTGAAGAATATCAAAAGTTGTATTTTTATGTTAGTTATACCCTCCAAGCTATTAAACACTCAACAAAAATTTAAATAAAAATCCAAGTTACGAGTTTAAAGCAATTAGATTATATCAAAACCCATTTCAAATTCTAACTTATGCACAACAATTAAAGATGTACGTGCTATTTACTCTTAAATATTCAAGAAAATTCAGGAAATACACCCCAACCATCATTTATCAAACAGATGGACTGCACATAACGAGACCTAATTCTCGACTAAGTCGGAAAAGACATACATTTTAAAGGTTTAACGAGCTATGCAATTGCCACCAATTTGCTTTTTAAAAATTTTCATTAAGAAATCTCTGACACTTTATTTTCTTCTATCTTGGCAAAAGATACGTTGCAACGAAAGACACTATCAGAAAACTTGTCGTTGCTCCGAGAGACAAGATTATCTTTACTTTTCTTACAGCAAATAGGTATAATCTTGCACCAAGCCTTCAGGGAACTAAAATTGTGAGAAAAGATGCCAATAAACTCCACTGATGTGTCAGAGAAAAAAAAATTAATCTAGTAAACCGACTTCGCTATCATTTACCCAGTTGGAATCTTAGAATGAATAAAGGCCAAATTGTTTCCTGTTAATCGTACGAAAACATATTTACAATCAGCGATATACGTCCCTGATACAAGTGAATGCAAATTATCCTTTGGATTTTGTTATTCAAGTCAAACTAGATGATTATAATCATTTGATTTTAACGAAAAAAACATGAAAAAAATGTTGAAAACAAGTTTTTAGTAAGCAATTTTTTTCTCCTTTTTGTTAACACACTCTAGACTATTTGACTGACGGTATGTGAAAACGCATGTGTTCATCCTAAGAAAACTCGCCTTTTAGGTAGCCCAAGGGAGCTCTTGATTGAATACCCACAGATCTCACGATAAGGACGAATACGGTCCCCTGGCTCCGATCCGCCTACGGACGCCTGTGTCGTTCATTGTCACACTGCTCCATTGTGTAGCTCACCAGTGTTCCACACCAACTATGTCAGCAGATACTAGCATCAAATGCTCTCGAGGGATGATTCAAGTGCCAATGCAATACGCTACGCCTATTCAGACTCTTTATATTTGAAAAACCACTGTTTTTTATCTTTTATATTTTAGAAATTTTCCGTTCAATACTTTGTAAACGTGAATTAAAATTGAGAAAAAATAAAAACTATAATAAAAGTTAAGCAAATTGTTAATTTATTGTACTGCACTTTGAATTTGTACAACTTATGGTATAGAATTAACAAAAGGAAAAAAAAAAACAAATTTTTACATTGATTTTAATGTTTGGTTCATCAAATGAAATTCGCAATCGAAACAAAATCATTTAGACATTTTCAAAATTATTATTATTATTTTCTAAATTTTAAAATTGCCTAAAACACAGTCCTTACAGCTGCACTTCATTATTTCCATTATTAGACTCGACAAAATCACCAATATACACATTATACAAATCCATCTGTACATCATTTACAATTTTCATTTTTTACCCGCTTTGCTCATGTTTTGGCCATTATTTTTATTTTTGAACATTTAATTATCTGTAATTATTTACAGAAAATCTCCTATCTTTTTTTTCTTCCTTAAAAAATTAGACTGCACTTCAAGACTTTTTCGTTTTGTTTCGTCTACAGGAACTGCTAGAAGGAATGAAGATGATTTCATCTACAAATGTTGTCGTGACTACCGAAAAAAAACATGTAAAACGCCGTGTATATGGTAATATGGGTGTAAAATCTTCATACAAACACACTAAAGGCAGCACTTTAGTTCGTAACTTTGGTTTTTTTTGTTTGTAGAAATAAAAAAATCCTTTTACATTATTGTTATTGCAAGTTGGTCCAACGTTGCTCAGTTAAAATTACACAATTTCTTTTCAGTTCCGATTCCTTTTCTGCGACGTCGCAGATCGAAGTAGAAGCACACACGATTCGATAGTCTTTGTCCATTGAACACAAAATAGTTATTGTTATTATTGTCGTCGTATTTGATGATCTTTCTTCTGACTTTTTGTCGCTTAAAGACTAAATGATCGATCGTTGTTTACTGTACCGTAGCTGCCAACGCATCATTTGTTTTTGCAACTTACTATATTTCTGCAAATGAGGAAAAAGAAGTTACGCAACATTTAAAGTGCACTTTTTCTAAATTTAGAAAAATAGAATAAATTTGTCATTTGTGAAGGTTAATTAAACCAGAACAAAAATTAACAAGTAATTTTTTTTCTCTAAAATTACAATTTTTACAGTGTTGAGAGTTTTTATTTGAGCTATTTTCTTAATTCATGCGCAGTTTACAGTTTCAATTTCAAACGAAGATGGCCAAAGCTCGGATTTGGCTTCAACAAAAAAAACAAATTTAAGAACAAAAAAATCAGCTTAAAAATAACACTTGGTCTTATATATAGTCGCATCAGTCCCTATTAAAAACAGAAATGTTGCGAGTAGACTAAATGAAATTAGCTTAAATTTCCAAATTTAAAGTAATTCATTAATCAGGAAGTAAGAAACGTGACATTCTTAATTACCAACAATTTCTCCCTTTAGAGTTCTATATAAAATTAATTTCAGAAGACAAAAAAAAAGACATTTCAAAACGATGAAAAATTGCGAGTGTTTATAAAACCGACATTATCATCACGCACTCCAACAGATTTCTTTTACGTTTGACTTATTTCCTTGTTTACATAACAGCGAAGCATTAGTTAAAATCGTTTGAAAATGGTACGAAATTCGCCAAGAAAATATAGACGAACACAGCAGGGAGTCTGTTGTTTGTTCTTCATCAAACTAATGGTGTCTCGTTTCTTTCCTACACGAGTTTCCCCGTTCAAATCAGTCAGGCACATTTCGCGTTTTATTTAAATAACGCAGCAATTAAGTCAAAGCATGAATATGGACGAACCGCCTTTCCCTACCCTTCTTCTTGCCGCCTCGAATCAATAAATAACAATCGAGGGCAAACAGCACTTAATCCCATCTAAATTTTTTCCCATTTTTGTTTTAATTAAACCCGTTTAACCTAATAAAAAAAAGCGAACTAGAGTTTTTACATTCTTTTTTCTTTGATTTATTAAAAACTTTTCGCTAATTAATTTTCTTTACCTTTATTATTACCTTTTTAATAATTTACTTCCTTCTGTGATGTCTATTTGATCAGTCGTTGCTTTACTTTGAAATGCTGCAAATAAATCATTAATTTTAAACTCTCTAAATCAAGCAACTTACGATTTAAAAAAAAAAGAAAAAAGTAAAAAATTCTACCACTGGGTGGTTGTATTGGTTCGTCGTATCGTTCAGATGGATCGTTAGATAATATTGTTGGCGTTATACCCACTTCATCTGGGGTCTTGGGAAATATAAAAGTGGTTTCTTGTGTGCTGGAACCCGATCTAGAATAAAAACAAAAGCCAATAAAATAAAAATTAAACGCACATTCAAAAAGCACAAAAAAGGAAATTCCCTCGGTTTCAATTGAGTTGGTTTTTGTTTCAACTTTAAGTGACGAGCAATTGAGAAATATCGCCTTTCATGACGTACACTTGTTTTTGCCCTCCACACAGTAACTCGAATCATTAGTCAGTGTTATTGCTCAGCACTAAAGGGTGAAAAAAGACCAAACACAAAAGACAGACAAAGAAAAAGAAAAATGCTTTTATTTTCCCCAATCTCTTTTTTTCTTTTTCTTAATATACTTTTGTTCATTTAGCGTCGAAACTTTATTTGGAACACAAATTAAATGTACAAAGTAATACAATTGTGACTAGTGTTGTCAACTGTAATACCAATGGCCTTCGGTCTATTTTTCCGCTTGTTTTCGCGACCATCAATTGCCCATTTCCTACACACTGCAATCCATAAACGTTTATCGCAAAGCGAAGAATAGCAAATGTACCATCGTAGTGCTGAATTTTAGGTCCAACTTGCACATATACACACGGCAATGCAAGTGACAGGCGAGACGTTTCGACAATAAATCATTTTATTCGAGTGTCAGTAGACGGAATATATTTTTTTATTTTATTTTATGTTACTATTTCTCGACTTATACTACATACACACTCAATTCTACCCCAACTGTCAGAAAGTGGAGGGAAAAAAAGGAGAGTTGTAAATGAAGAGTTGTGCGAGGCGCATTTTGGCTGCTGTAAGAGCTTGATGGAAATTCATCTGCTCACTTTTCTAACATGACTCCACATATTATTAAATTACTAGCGCGAGAATAGCAGTGATTTGTTGACGTACAATTTTATGACTTTCTCTTATGGATTTTTATTACAAAAAAAAAAAATACGACGCATTTACTAACGGTTTCGAAGCGATCTGAATTGGAAATTATTAGATTAGCAAAAAAAGCATTTACAATGTCCTAAAATGTCTATTCAATCTATCAAATGCTTTGAAATACAATCTTATAAATACTATCGACACCGAATATTTTACTTTTTTATTTTAAAAAATATTTCTAATGTAAACGTATACAGAACATGCTGCGCTCATTGTTTTATTCCATTCTGAATACACAATCATTTCAAAATTTTTGTCGCATACTGCGTTTAAGTAAAGAAACGAGAACCAATACCAGAACCCATTTCCAAACATCCACATCTTTTTATTTTCTTATCTCTTTGGCATCAACCGAGCGCGGGATGATCATTTTCCCATACCAAACTAAATTGGAGTGCCCCAGTTCGTTCGTCACTTTTCCGTCGAATTCGCCTGCCATTTACATGTGCCAGTTTGAAGTGGGAAGGTTGGTGTTCATGGGGCGAGGAATGAAAAAAAAAGGGAAATAAATATCTGTCAGTGGGAAAGAAAACGATTCGTTTCTTTTGAGCACTTTCTTTTACGCAAAACTGAAGAATTCAATTGCAAGTGAAGTATAAAACTATTGAAACTATTGAGAGAAAAAAAAATCTTTTTAAAATTGAACTCAACCGTTTAATTTGAAAAATAAATAAATAAAACAAAAACGAAAAATGTTTTATTAACAGTGTCTATAGAAACTCATCAAAGTTAATAAAATGTGTGTTGGAAAATTTATTTCTTATTCCTATGCACTAAAAAAAATGAAAGCGCGAGTTAGGGATCCCTCCCTATAGGCAACATTTCCACACTTTTCAACGACAGTGTGTGCTGTTTATGTCGTCGTCAACTGACATCTTTCCTATTCCTGCACGTGTCGAGTTTAGATTTTATATTTTTTTTTTGCTTACTTGTTTTTCTCCAACTCTTTCAAATAAAATAAACAAAGTGACAAAAGATGCTGAAGCCGCGACAGGCAGTGACAGAAAAGATTTACCGACAACTCTTGTAATGATCAAAACAAACGTGAGAATAAAAATAAACAAAGTGAAATAAAAAGAAATTTGGCGTGCCGAGAAAATTAAAATGAATGTTTCCAAGTGATAAAAAATAATCCCATTGCTATAGCAAATGACAATTACATAAATCGTTCTTTAGTGAGTAATAAATTAAATACAATTTCCACAAAATCAATCGGTTCGACTTCATCCTTAGTCATTCCATTATTTCCAGAGAATAAATCGAGATTTATTTTTTCCATACCGACGAATCCTAAAGTAAAGAACCGTCCTACTCCTCTAAGTCTAACATACCAAAGCAAACTACCACAGCATTCATTGAGGAATCTGGGTCAAAACGCTCTCATCAAAAGTACTCGAGACGAGCTTTATTTTCTTTTTATATGACTCGGAAAAAATTGAATACAAATGGATTTTCTCCAACCACCCATTTTTCTTTCATTTTTTTACAATTTTTATATTCTTTTTTCTCCTTTCCACTCCAATTCTTCTTTTCCGGCTTTCGATTGTACTAATGGGTCAACTAATTTAAATTTTCAAAATTCATTGAATCAGAAATTTCAACTTTCTCCTTTTAACTTATAATCCATTATTTTAAGTAAAAGACATTAGCACAAGTGTCTCTCCATCATTGCTAAGCCACTCGCCAAATTCGTTCCTTCAGATTTGTGAGTCACCGAAAATGTTTGTCACTCTCAACAACCATTGGCAGTCAAAGACAGGCGAGCAGTTTTCCCATAACTGTTCCTTGAGCCCTACTTATGTCAGCGACGATTTATTATGATAAAATAGCCATCTCCATCCCTAAATCGTATCTATCTGGTGGACTATGAGGATCCATCTATTACGAATGTTATCAATTGCATTACGCGTACGGGTTTAGCCCGAGTTTGCCTTGTTTATACACTTGGATGGAACCCATCGGATAATTCGATTCCTTCTCGGGGAATTCTGCTCCCTCTTCACTCAGATGAGCAATTTCTCTATAGCTAAAGAGTGAACAAATAATGGCTCGGCCAAAATCCTAGTCCCTCGCAATCGATTTTTCATCTGATACCCTTAACGGTTTTTCTGAGCAGACTTTAATAATATTGAATTGAGTATGTTTACTGTTAGGCCTAATTTCTTCCTTCTCCAAAGCCCATGCCAGCAATTCCATTCTAGGCCGAGTTTAATTAATATAAAGAACGAGTTGTAGAAGAAATAAAAAAGGTGTAAAAAAGAAAAAGAAAAAAATGTTGTATTACAGATTTAAAAAAGAAGTTGAGCTGGAGGAACATTACTTTTTCTGTTAGTTTGATAATCCTCATTTAATTAAGTGCGCTCCTCGTTCTCGCATGTATTAACGGACATTTCTTCCTGACTTTCAACATCATCGATTCAGGCAGAGCGCTTGCAAGCCTCTTTCATTTTTTTTAATTTAGCCCAATTAAAACGAGAAAGGATAATTTGTACTACTTACAAAGTGAATTAAAGTATCGTAAATGAAATAAAAGATATTCTTTTGATGTTCGTAAACAAAGAAAAATATTTTGCTTTTAATGCAATTTTTATTTATTTAGTTTCGAACTACTCATGTACGTATGTAAATATACATTTCCTGTTTAATTTTTTCTTTTAAAACTATTTTTTTAGATAAAAAAAGCAATCTGATTGCATTAAAGTCTTTCTATATAAAAAGAATATCTTTAAAAATAAAAGAAATTCCTATTCTGATTTTTTCTTGATAATAATAACAAAAAAATATTTTACAAAGGTTTGCCAGCTCAATTCGTTGATATAGCAATGCTGGTTTGATATCAACTTCATATAAATGAGTCTCTCAAGTCTGATAAGACGACAGATGGAGATTGCACTTTTTTCTTCTGTTTTCTAATTCTGAACAAGAATAATATGAACGACTTGAAAAATGCCCTCAGTTTAACAGCAGAACGCTACGAGAAAAAAAATTTTATTATCGTCTTTAACTTTTTTCTTGAAATAAAAGAAAAAAAAAAGTTAAGCTCAATAAAGCCTTTTACATGAATTTCGAGTAGATAAAACTAAAAAATAAGTAATTTAAAAAACAGTACAAATCTACAAATATCAGCTTGCACTGAACTCGCTTGAACTCTTCCCTTTATCTTCTTATTCCACCATAACTATAAAGTTATAATTTTAATAAATATAAGTATTGATTAGAATTTTTATAAATCAACTTCGTGCTTTAAGCTTTTAAAAAAAATAACCAATTTGTTACAGCTCTATAGCAAATCACTAATATCTCGAATAACATTTATTTTATTGAACTCGAAAGCAGTAAACACTCGATTGTTTGGCTTGTGTAATATCATTTCTATGCTGGCAACCGCTTTAAATCGAAAGCATTCAGAGCTGTAGAAACTCAAAACTTTTGATTCAAGACTTAAAATTATAACTTTTGAAATATCAGTTTCGTTTTATTCAATCTAAATCTGCAAGATCATTGAAATATTTTTATTTAGTCTTCAGATACCATAAAAAAAAGTATCTTTTTTGGAAGTTGTTATAGAACTTGAGTTAAATATTGAATGAACAAACATGTCTCTCAATATTTCTTTTGGAAAATCTCAATGATACCAACTTAAAAAGTAAATAACAGTTATTGATACTGCAGCACGCAACTCTGTATGCATGACAAGTTAAAAAAATTTGCAAAAATAAACCAATATTATGTAGAAATTTAAGTAAAATTTGAAATTAATAATTTAAGCATCGTTAACTACAAAAGAAGTTACCCATTATTTATTCATTTAAAAACAATGATTAATGATAAACCCGCATCGATTGACCATAATTAAACTTTAACTAGCTTAACTTAACCCTTTTATTTATTGATCTTTACAGCAAGCTGAAGATATGCAGTTACTGGCACGGAAAATAGAAAACGACATCCATGAAGAATGGGATGTCAAGCGACTTGAGCAAAAGAGGGATTTACTAATATATCAGTAACCGATCTAATCTTTCCGCAGTAATAACGCAACTGCGGAGAATCCGAGTCCTCATTTCGTACCGGGTCAAATTTCTAATTTACCATCTCGAAACGTGCGAAGGACAAATCCATTTAGAGCAAAACTTCCTCGACTTGTATTACAAATCAAACCCTCAAATTTTTTGAAAAAAAATTCTCCTCACTTCTACCTCCTAAACTCATCCCTTCTATAGATGGATGGCCTCTTAAATGGATCCGAGCAAGAAATATAAAAGCTTTCCGTTTTTGCTCAGCAATTTTTCACCCGGATTTAGTTCCACAAAACTTAGGTCATTCCCGAGAGAGTTGCGTGCAGAACGTCCGTTAAAAAAATAAATAAAAAAAAATATACCCGGAGTCGTCCGTCAATTGTACACACACACACGTAGGCTCAACGTTTATTGCAGCGACTTGAGTCTGATTAGAGTGTGAGTAAGCGCTCACAGTGGGAGTGTTGTCCTCGCACAGATCTGTAAACGTCGAATAATGCAATGGATGCATCCCACGTGGCTTGTAACCAGCGTTAGTCTCTGCACCACATACGATTATGCTCGCCTTATCTTATAGCTGCCATCGCTACAACTGTGTGATTGATTGGCCCAGTGGAACAAGGGTAGAGGCCACCATTTTCTTTTGATTAGAACTACTCTTCAATAAACTTTTTTTTAGCTTTCTTACATCAAATACAGACAAAAAAAATTTGAGCTATGGCGACTCGAGGTTATTTATCAAAGCGATGTGATTTTAGAAGCTTGTTATACCGACTCAAAGTTGTTTTAAGAAAAAAATTGTTTAAAAGAAAACCACATGTTTTATTCGTGCGATTAAAAACCACCCAAGTCGTATTAATAAAATTTTAGAAACTGTGGAAGTTTCGAGAGCTTTCGATATGGTTTTTGATGGACAGTACCATTACATCGATAAATTTAAAAATTAATTTCAGATAATAAAAGTCAAAAGTGATCGGTGCAGGTTTCGGAGAAATAAATGTAAAATGAGAAGAGTAGAAATGATTTATTAGTTAAAATTAGATATAACTTTTTAATTTAAAATATTAATTTCGCCGAGAAATTTCAAAGTATAAAAAAAAGAAGACATTTCGTACGTCTCTATTCTATTTCGATTATTAATTCATGCCCATGTCCGCCTTCGAATTTCATAAGAAGTAAGTTTAATATATTGATGAAGCAAAATTTCTCTATTTTTAAACCCGAGATTCTTACGCCCAAACTCACAACACATTCGAAGGTAGTAATCAAGTTGTTATCGTCGACTGAACTCGATCAGACGGACTTCCCACTTACCCAACTCCGTGCACTTTTGCTTTGCTGATGTTGCCTAGGTTACGTTGCACGATCCTCCACTTGGTATCCCCCGGGGACGCCTGTTGACGAGGACTCGGCCCGCTCGAATTCGCCCGAGTCGTCGACGAGTCAGGAAGTCGAGCTGTAGCTAAGTAAAGAAAAGAAATTTTATCATAATAAAAAATATATTAGAAAATTAGATCATTTTCCTTTTACTTTCTTTCTTAAAAATGTTCGAAAAGCAGATTACGACCCCTTTTATTGCTCGTTACTAACCTTGATGTATGGGGTTACGCGCATTAACAACGCCACAGAGCTGCCATTGGCACACCGCAATAATAATAATTGATATTAAAATTTCAAGCTTTTACGGCAGGTAAACAAATTAAAATATCAATTAATTTATTTAACGTGTAAACAAAAAAATATTAATTTCATAACTTTATCTCAAAAATAATTATGCTATCGCTCAGAAAATTAAAGCGAAATAAATTAACTTTTAATGCATATCCCTACAGTAAATTATACTTACAACGAGAGTGGCCGATTGGGAATCCGGTCCGACTAGAGAATCCCCTCTCTGGTTGGCCGGTCGCCCAAGCCGCTTTGCCGTCGGGTTCAGGTCGAGGATAGGCAGCTGCTGATAAATAGATACGGAAAACGACCAACTTGTTAAACCATCTGGAATTAGTTTTTCTGCAACATCTGCACAACTTGCGACAGTCCAGACACTAGACCACAATCGCTCGTCCATCCAAACCATTAGACACAAACAATTTGAAAGAAAAACGTTATTGTACAATTGAATGATTCGTTCCTTCCCAACCCCCATTCGCTTATTTTTCTCTTTCGTCATTTTTCTCCTAACCACATTTGAACAAAAGGAAATAGTATTAGGTTGGATATTGTGACAAATTAGGCAGATAACTAATTTCATCCGACTAACTGAGTCTCGATATTATCCTGGCCAAATACAATTCCCTTTTATTCATTAGCCTTAAGTCAAGCCTAAATTCTGTCCTTTTAGCCATTCATGGGTCTCAATGGTTAATTGTTTCTATCTTTTTGAATCGAATTTTCTACGTAATTGCCCATAGCCATAGCAATAAAACAAATTTGGAAAATTAATTTCTCGCGATTTCCCATTACTTAATGGAACGTAATAAAAATACGAAATAAAAATATAATAGAAAAAAAATTTTTTTACGAATAGTTTAAGCTTCAGGATAAAATCTCATTACTTTTTAATTTAGTTTGCGTACAACTAAGATGCTTACGAGGAATATTTAATTGAGATTTCAAAGCCACTTGCATAAAGAATGCGGTAGACATAGTAAATAATTGAAAAGCTCCTCCTGGCTATGTGTTCGAGAGTAACATTTGCTTCGAGGATCTTCCAACTAAATTTATTAAAAATAAAAATTTGCGCGATGGCAAAATATTCGAAAACTGTACTTTTTTTTTCTTCTAATAATTCCGAATAATTCGACATTTTTACAATTTAAAAAAAAAAAATTAAAACTGCTCATTTCTCGAGGTTTCTTTTTACAATAGGCTATTTTAAAAAAATGAGTGCGATAAAGAGACATTAATTCGGTGCAACGAGAGATTAAAATAGTCTACTTGTTGCTAGGAGACAATTATCTTTCTTCATTTGTTGAAGCAGACATAATCCAGAATTAATTGTCTAACTTGATTTCAATTTCGCACTGGATTCGGGAACAAAAATTCTCTTGGTCTTTGCGGATTATTTCGCTTCTCTGTATATTTTTATACTACTTGAGTTCAACTTGAGCTTTATTTTATAATGAAAGAAATCCGGATAATTTAGTAGAAATTTACTTAAACATTAAATAATAAATATGAAATAAATTAAATATTAATTTCTTACCAACCATGGCACCATCAGATTTAGGCCTTGCAATATATTCACCACCCTGTTTTTTAATCCTCTTGTGTGTGTTTGTATTTTGAATTATATTTTCTTCGGTATCAGACTGCAAATAAACCACAAAAAAAGCAAATCATTATTTTTTTAAAGTAAAAAGTTGAGTTGCAACCTAAAAAAATAAAATTTATTTTAAAAAAATATATTAAGTATTTGGTTATTTGTGTGATGCATAATTAAAACGAAACGGATGCATAATTCCATCAAAAAATGCTTTTTACGACCTATTTACAGAAACTCCATACAAAAAGTAAACAACTTGGAATTCTTTTCAAAAGCATTATTTTCTTAACCCAAAATCATCCCATCGTAAAACACACAAAAAGAATTTTTTTTTAAATATTTTTATTCCTTCTATCGCTCGTAAGTAAAGGAAAATACAGTATGAAACTCCCTTGTTTTTCAGTTTCCAGTAAATCGCCAACACAAGCTCATCGATCTAAAAACGAACGGACTTTGTCTGCCATATAAAGACATCATAAAGAAACGACATCAACACATCTATGGATTTGCTGCTTTGATGGCCCGGTTGGTGAACTCGGAAAATAAAGATGAAAAACCGCCACACCAAATGTGCCGCCACTCGTATATTTCCCATCAATCGTTGCCTTTCCACCCAACAACTTCTTCAAAAACCGCATTATCTATTTATACAGTACGTTTAATCGATAACTGAATACTTACATAAAAAACTAGCCACGACTACGAAAACAACATTGTTACTTACGAGGTCGTGAAATTGTTAATGAGAACGTTAAATAAAATACAGCATGTTGTTTGTTTGAAGAAAAATGTTTTTTGTTTTTAAAGTATTGTTTATATCGTGTGTTTTGTAACTACTCACTCCTCCTCCACCTGAAAATGGTGAGGCCCCGGATTTCCGTTCACCAAACGTTTTCATTTCCCCGTAGTGGAAATTAGGAAGCTGCGTGGTTGCATAGGGAGTAATCTCGTCGGATGAACCTAAAAAAATAATAAATGACAAAGTAAGACCCATTGGCAAAAGATCAGAAAAAAAAAATTGCGGAACAAAAATAAACCATACGAAGAAAAAAGGACAAAAGCAAACACGAATTTTTCTTTTTCCCCTTTAAGTCGTTAATTCAAGCAAGGAAAAGGAAATGATGGGAGGGGCATTTTCTAAGCAATATACACGGGACGGAACAAAAGACAGTAGCCACCTCTAAATCAGTTTGGCCGCCATTTTTTTTAACGTCCTTTTGTTTCCTTTCATTTTTCTTGCAGTTGAAAAGGAAGAGAGTAAAATTTTGCCTCTTCCTTTTATATTTTTTTTTTCAGTCTCATTTTTAAAAAATGTTGTTTATTGTACCTCGTGGAGCAGATCTAGCGTGTGGTTAAGAATAGCGATGGATGATAAATGAATCAGACTTGGAGTGTTTTTTTTCTCTGGACATGATTCTAACTCGGGATTAGGAAAAAAATAAACCCTGCGAGTGCACTAATATTTCATTTTACAGCCTTGGGATTTACTTACAAACAAGGCTAAATTCCACCAGCATTTGGTAAAAACACAAAAAATAAAATTGAAAATTTAATTTTCATGAAAATTTAATTATTTCATCGATGTTTTGCTTTTTCTTCATCTAATAAATTCTCATAGAAAACCCAAAACATCAAAGCAACAACATACCAACATTTACTTAAAATGTAAATCAACAATAAATTTAAACCAGATTAATTCTACGTACATGTTAAACACAAAATGATGAATAATCAAATGGAAATATGAAATTACCAACAATTCGTGACTACATTAGATCGACTGTAGTTAAATATTTGCTTATTTTATTTGAATATTTTTAAACGTAAATCTCATAATTTAAAAATAATTCAGCAAAATATTCATACAAATCCTTGCAGTGAAGTCAAACTCGCAGGCGGAACTTTCGTAAAAAATACCTGATTTTTAATTCTAATATAAAAATTAAAAATAAAATTAACAAAATATAAAAAAAAAATTACAATAAAATTGGGTGTTGGATGGGGTCATCCGTAACGGAAAAATTTAAACACACAAGACAGATGCGCACTTGTACATTTTAAGTGGGCAGATTGCACTATCTCAAGCCTTCGAGTCGAGAGATATCTGGCGCGCAACTTGAGTAATGAGGCGATTTCTTCTCCTCTATTGATGGCCACGTTCGCCGAAGGCACGGGAAAATACGACCGTCATTATTCAGCGAAAGGACAAACACCAGTTTAATTTATCGAAAAGTCGGCTCAAAATCATTGCGATGCGAGAGCGCTCTTTCTTTTCCGTGTTTAGCTTAATGCAAATTTAATTATCAACGTAGGCATGAGGGATTTCTTTTCCTTTTTATTTCATTCCAAGTTAAGGAAGAAAAATATTCTTTTTTCTCTCTGCACTCTCCGGTCGGAGTAACGATGTAATTGTGAAAGTCATTTTACAAATCCTCATTGGTTGCTTTCAGCATTTAAATGTCATCATTAAAGAAGGGTTGCTGCAAATTCTCAGTCAAATTTCCGAATGCACAATAGAGCGAAAAGCAGAAAGTAGGCGAAAACAATACGAGAGCCTAAACGACGCTATAGAAATGCCATACAAACGGGAGATTGAATATAAACTGCAAAGGAAATAGAAAACGGGAAAATCTTATGCTGCCATCTGTTTTCAAATCAAACAATTTGATTCAAACGATCTAATTGATTGGAACAAACTGAATTAAAACTTTCAAATTGATAAAAGATCCTTTAAAACCAAAATTAAAAAAAAAAGAAAAAAAGAAAAACCAGTTTTGCTTTTAAGCTTTGGATTTAGCATGCCTTAACGACGAAGCAATGAAAAATTATAGGTTCAATAAAATCATCTTTACGATAGCAATTAAAGTCGCAATTGGTGGAGAGAAAAAATTGTGGAACAAGATCAAATACCTTTAACGAGCTTGTCCGATATGCTCGGGTATCGTCTGGCGATGGACTCCGTGCTCCGTTGTCCGTTACCGAAACTGTCCACAGAATAATTCTTTACAGTGCTCGAAGAAGATGAAAACTTGGAACTGCTTTTCACTATCCCATTAATTATGCGGCCTACAATAAAAACATACTTTACGCTTTTAATGTTCAACCACTAAACAGATTAATAGCAACTCGTAAATAAAGTCGCCATTAGCGCTCTCGACATCATTGATGATTATAGAGGCTGCGTTAAAAGCGTTCATTTTCTTTTTCCTTTGCATTTGTTCAACTGTGAAAAACTTTCAACTTTTTAAAAAAATGTTGTGCAAAGTACCCTATAAATATTTAATTATAATTTTTTTTGTCTATTCAAACAGAAACTAAACCAGTAAATACAGTTTAGAAAAAAAATCTTTTTAAAATTTTAACGAGAAAATAAAATGGCGATTGGGTTTTATGCAAAGCATTAGTTTCCTTTTAAATTTCTTGCCTTTGACAAAACGCTCATCGCTGTTCCGTCTTCGGAAATAAATGCACATAATTAACAGAACGACGAAAAGTATGAGTAAAGAAATGGCGATTGGAATGATGACTCGAAGATCCAAGTAAAATAATACTCCTTTCTCCTCCTGAATTTCAATTACCACTTCAGGGCCTACGGTGCCTGAACAAAACAAATAAAAGAGTTTTAAAAGTGAATAAATTTATTAAAGATAATCTAACTCACCACCATCTGCAGTTAAAGTGGCAAAATTGTACTTTGCGACCGTAGACCCTGCACTGCTGTGAGCAGTGACTTTAACCGTGTACCAAGTGCCTGGTTGGAGACCGGGTACAACGACTTTCTTCTTTTCCGCTTTAGCATTATTCGATACTAGCGACCACTGATTATTCTGTAACAGTTTGTATTCAACCACGAAATACATGATCGGACATCCCGTTAACGGCCATCCATCCAAACTGATCGTAACGAAAGTTGGGCCTTCTTTGAGCAGAAGTTCTTTACTGGGAACGTCGGGCACTTAAATAAATAAATAAATAAATAGATTTAATTAATCCAAATTTTTAAAAAAATTTTACCCGATCCTTCGGTCGTCGCAGTAATGATCTCCGAAGTGGTACCGACACCTATTTTATTGTATCCCTGCACGTACACTAAATACTTAGTTCCGCACCATAAATTTTCCAAGCGATGCAATAATTGATCCGATTTCAAATTGATTGTTTCCCATTGTCCAAATTCTCGTTTGTAATGCAAAATAAAACCTGCAAAAATTAAAAAACAAAAATTTTAAAAATAAATAAATATTTTGCAACATGCCTTTAAGAGTAATTTAATATCAGTTGTAAGTAGATGAAAATCATCCATTAGAACGTGCGAAAGGGAAAGGCCGAACTGAAGTAAACATGTGCTTGTTTTTTTCCCACTTTCCCCACGGTTTGCACGAAGAAATAGAAGTGTCGAAGCGTGAAAGCTGAGTTTCGGTAATATAATTAACTACTACAAAGCGGGTGTCGGCATTGTTATAATTAGTATTCCCACGTTGTTTTATTCCTTTCATCACTCTAATGCCATTACGGTGGAGTTTGTGTGTGGCCCAAGGCCTTACCGCTGATAGGAGTCGTTTCCTCCGGCTCGGGTTTCCACTGCAGCTCGATGGCAGTAAGGGAGGTGGAGACCACGGTCAATGTTGGAGTGGACGGAGGAACTGGAGAAAGAGATGAGAAAAGAGTCGGTTAGGAATTCCGTAAGGGAATTAAACGAAGCAGAACGCACAAAGGTGAAGTTTAATTAAGTAAAAGTATAGATCAGATTACACACAATAAAAATGATGTAAACGAAATTTTTTTTAAAATTCGCATTATAAACTTAAAGGGTTTAAATGGATTCTCAGTTTACGTGATTCACGTTGCTGAATTCAAAACGAGTTTGATAAAGCCGCGATGGTATACAAAATTCAAATACAAATATTTATAATTAATTGTTATTCTTCTCCACTCGAGGCAACAATCACGAATTCCATGTACGAAGATGATTAAAGAGAATGCCGAAAGGGGATATTCAATATTTCACGTGTATCCAATATCTCGAATGCGAGCGCTTACTTACCCTGGATAACTAGTGTATACGTAATCTTGTCTTCCCCTATTTTATTCTGAATCATGCAAGTATAATTTCCCGCATCTCCATGGTCGATATCTTTCAATACCAAAGTCCCGTCAGGCAATATACGAACTTTGCGACTTGCTTTAACTATTCGACCCCTAAAAAAACAATAGATAAGACAATATGAGCAAAATATGTTCATCGACTTTAGAACTTTAAAATAAAAAACAACTTAAGAATAATATTGTCATTCATAATAATTATACATCAACAAATTCATGCAGAATCAATATATTTTTTTACAAAACAGAAACAATCGTGCAACTTTTAAAATTGAGATTTTCATAAACAAAACAAAAACCAACATAAAATAGCATTAAATTGTTATTATTCATAATAAACATCACTTTGCTACGCACTGAATTAAAAAAAAAGCATCGAAAAAATATTTTTTTAAATTTTTTAATATTCAAAACTAAACATGAAAAATGATAACTAACATAACAATAGGCTGTATACATAATTTATTAAAGTAGAATATAAACAATTAGCGAGAGTCTGTTTATGAGTATCGTGAGAATACTAAAGAGTTGAATTGCGGCCACTCACTAAAACGAACGAATTAAAGAATGCAATTTAAAAAAAAAATTACGGTTTAATTATATTATTAGTTACTCCATTAAACTTTACATTCTCACTTTACACTATTTAATAAAACCTCGCTTTAATAATTTAAAGACTTAAAATTTTTATTTTCATAAAATTTATACTGATTAAAGACGAAATTTCTCGAGTATTAATTTATTTTTTATTAAGGAAATTGTAACGAATTTTTCGTTGAAGGTATGTGCAAAGCTTAAATGAATGACTTTTAATCGGGTATTTCGAATTTTAAAATCCACACCCACATCTTTAATTATAGTTTTTCCGTTGCACTGCGCCTTTTACTTGTCACTGACCTTATTTCTACTGCATTTCCTTTTCCTTTATTTTATAATTGCTTTACACTTAATTAAAATCCAACCACACACCTTTTAATTATTTTTTTCCTGTCATTTTCATTTCAAACGAAGCTGTGACTAAACGTTAAGAGCTGCCGACTCGTGTATAAAGAAAATTATATTTTACTTTAAATGATAATTTATAATGGTAAACTTGTTATGGTGAATTTATTTTATGACTGTTGGTTTAATTTTTATTTTATGACTGCCTGATCGTACATTATTATTAACCTTTAGTCTTGGCTTGAAAGAAAAAAAAATTGGATTTAAAAAATTCTTAATTTATAATTTCAAAAATAAAAGTTAAAAGTGAAAAATTCAATATAAAGCTGTATTAAAAAATACTGAATAATTAATAATGATATAAAAAAAATATTGCATGTAATGAATTCTCCAGTGAATTCGCTATTTTTCTTTTTAAAAATGTTGTTTTTGTTTATTAAAGTGCAAACTTGTGGTAAATGTATTTTTTGTGTACATTTGATTCCTTAATGAGCGCACTTTCCATTACTATCAGCAATTAGCCCGACACAGTGAGCACAGTGCGGAGTATCATTAGTGAAATCGTAGATGACTTTACCATTTTTCTTATGCATACATTTTAAAAAAAGTCTACATATATAACTAATTTCCAAATGCTAAAAAGAATATAAATAAAGACTTGAAACCAGAATTCCAAATGTTTAGAAATATGTAATTATTTAGCAATTTTTAAAACAATTATTTGCATATAAATAGAATAAAAGTGGATCTTTGATTTGCATAATTTAAGGTGAGTTTAGATAAAATCTTCCTTAAATAAAGATTTTTTTAAAATAAAAGCTTCTTTTACATGAGAAATGCATTAACTTACCTTGAAATCCATTTTCGTTGAGGCAAAGGTGTACCCACTGCTAAACAGGGTAACCGGATTTCACGTTTCCATGGAGAGGTAATGACATCACTAAAGGATGCTGCGGTTGCTCCAACTGGAAAAATATTAAAATCCTCATTTAATTAACACGAGTTTACTGTTGAATAAATATTTATTAAATAAAATAGGGAAAAATAAAATAAGAAAAGTGTGAAGGTTTTCCCACTAGATGTCACTAGTAGTCGACGAACTGCTTCTTTCCCAAAGTGGTCGGCTTAAGGGCGGAGAAATTCAATATACATTTCTTGTTGTCCAATAACTTACCGAGCGGACCTAATGGGGACTGGGCGATGACCTTTGTGCTTTGACCTTCGCCTACAGTTGTAGCGGCAGTCACCCAAAACTCGTAGCGTCGATTTTTCTTTAATCCCTTAATTTCGTGAGTTGTAACGTCTCCATTTTGGGTAAATTTAGTTGCATCGAGATATTCTTCAGATCTGGGAACTGAATCACGGTTTGAATGGATTTCTGAGCCGAGCT
>JAQFZU010000380.1:0-28479 GCA_034696185.1 Henia vesuviana | reverse complement strand
TACTTCCATGTCTTTTAAGCAACCGGTAACATAAATTGATAAAAAAAAGTCTTAGTTAACAAAATTTTGAAAACAAAGATGATCACTGAAATAGTCATAATAAAAATAATTAATTTTTTCTTGAATTGAGAAACTTTAAATTTAAAAAATTTTTCAGAATGAACTTAAGCATTTACTGTATCCGATGCTTACAGTAAAAAGACCAGCTACAACTAATCCAAACTTTAAAACTCAAAACGAAATCGGCACAGGCTTAGGTAAAGGGACGAAAACAGTTTTCAGTTTTTTAATGTATAATTGCAATTTGTTAAATGATTATTTAGAATATCCCGATTTTGATGACACCTTTAATAAAGATTATAAAATTGTGAAATCAATTCAAAATGATTCACCACAGCCAAATGTTCAACAGCCATTGTTTAATAGATCTAAGGACCCTTCTGCAAGATCCAGCGCCTTGGTCGAGTAAGTATAAACTTATCATTAATTCTAATTCTTAATTTAAAAAAAATAAAAAATTAGTTTCCTTTCAATTTAGTTAATATTTTTCTTAACGTAAACTACTAATTTACAAGATATTTAATGTTTTAGATTCGAGAAAAACTTAGCGTCTGTGCAACAAGCACCATTCGATTACATTCGATCTCATACAACCATAATAAGTATGCCTGTCACCAAGTTAAAGCCACTACATATGGCTACCACGTTAGAGCAACTGCAAGCAAACATCAACATTGGGAATATTGGGACGTACAGCATGTGAGAAATCGCATAAAATAATGATGTAGATATGATATTAATATCCATTTAATTCCATTACAGAAACAACCTTTGTAAATCTGCGGGAATCGTATTTCAAGAAGCAGATAAACAACGATTAGATGGCGATGAAGAGAAATCGTTTGTATTATACATGAAATATTGGAATTTAATTCAAGCCGTACGAAAATTACCAAACTTTAAAAAAGATCAGGTATACAAAAGTTAAAATTTTTAGAAATTATATTTTGCCCATTGGCTTTTCTTATAGAAATATTACGAAGGAATGTTGGGACGACAGAATGCAAAAGATGTCATAAATCACATTCAAGAGTTGCAAGAAAGTTTGACACGAAGGTAAAGAAATTATTGAAATTTCTTTAACGATTTTCATTTTTATTTTTTTGTAGATATAAAATTTTGGAAGAAGAAAAAATACAAGAGAAATTAGAAGAAGAAGAAGTAATATCAAGTACTTTAAAAGAGATTAAACTGAATGATAATAAAAAAGAAAAGCAAGATTTGGCCAAGAAGAAAGAAATATCAGTGGATGACGATTTGAGTATGATATTTTTTTAGGCAAATTTTATAAATAAATTGATTTTTTTCTGTTTTAAAGCAACACCTATCAAAAACGATGATGGGTACGGTATTATTACGAGTCAACAGTTATATAAATTGATGAAAGATGAAATTAAAACAATTTTATTAATCGATATTCGTTCATCCCACGATTTCTTTGATTCTCATATTCAGTTTCCTAAATGTTTCAACATAGATGAGAAATTAATTATCGGAGGGTAAAAAGAAAGAAATGAGATAAATTTTAATTTAGAATATTAAATTTTTGTTATGCAGAATCACAGGTAAATCGCTCGAAAGCAGATTGACTGCTGAGAGTCTGAAGTTTTGGGACGAGAGAGATAAAGTTGACTTTATTATCTTTTACACTTGGACTGGTGACGATATAGACAATAAATTGGCAACGCTCCACACCATAATGACTAAAGTATTAAAATTTGGTTATGACCATTGGTTGTATATTTATTATTCAATTCGTTTGTTTTCAGTGGGATACACGGGTTAAGTTAAGACATGAACCGCGTTTTTTAGACGGTGGATTTGAAATGTGGCAATTACGCTATCCGATGCTTACAACGAAAAAACTGCCTGTAACTATCCCGAACTTTAAAACTCAAAATGAAATTAACGCAGATATAGGTAAAGTTAATTTTTAAAAATTTACTATATTTTAATATACTTTACTGTTTATAAAAAGACGATTTAGATTATCCCGATTTTGATGAGAACTTTAATAAAGAAGATCAGAATAAGAAATCAGTTCAAAATCATTCACCACAACTAAATTTTCATTTTCCATTGTTTGAGAAACAATGGCATCTGTACCTGACATCTGTACAAGAAGATTATGGGAAGAAAGCGGAATTAGCTATGCATATAATATTACAACAACGAGAACAGGAACTTTTAGAACAACTAGGGAAATTAGAATTAGAAAAGAAGCAAAAGGTAAAATAATCGACTGAAAACGAACGTTTAATAAACAATAATTTTAATTTTCAGGAAATAGAGGAACAGAAAATGAAGGAAGAAAATGAAAAAAGCAAATACATTACAGCTTTAACTGTCGAACAAAGCGATATAGATCTAAAGAAAATTGAAGAAGAGCGTAATGAAATTGAAAAAAAATACCAGGAGAGGTTAAAATTGGAACGTGAAACTGAAAAGTTAATATTATATTTATTAAATAAAAATCTTTTTTTAATTTTTATCATAATTTAACAATCTAATATACTTAAGATTGAGACAAGAAAGAAAAAATAAGGAAAAGAACAGGCCAAACTAAAAGAACTGAAGAAACAAGAAAATAATAATATTTCAACACTATCGAGACCAGACTCCCTACCTTCCCGGCAACAGACATTCAGCAACCTAACCGGGCGACACGCAATTAGCAACCAATCGCAGCCTACTTGTCAATCAAGAATAAACAATATTTACTCATCTCCTTGGCATGCATCAACCAACTCCCACCTACCTAGTAACCGACCCATGAGTAATGATAACCGATCCGCCAGTTCTCACCTCTACATATATCCACCAACCCCTCCATTATCTAGAAACCATCAACCGCTGCCCGATTATTGCCGCCGTTTCTATTATAAAAGCAATCGTCACCAAACGACATCCAAATCTTGTAAACATTCGATTACCTTTACCCAAATCACACGTGAATAATCAAAATGGAAAATCCAAGTTCCAATGTGGGCTGGGTTCAATTGTTTCTTATTTAAATCATTTTAAATTTTGAATTATTTGGAAATAGGTTCCAAACTAATTTCAACCCCTGAAATCTTGTCAATGAATTTTTATTTACATTTTATGAAAAATGTAATAATAATACTAAAGCTCTTTTTTATCACAATAATGGCTGACGGATATCAATCATTATGGCATTCAATATATTTTAGGAATCATAGTAATGCCTAAAATTAATATTTTATTAATTTTATGTTTTCATAATTAATTTCTGAATTCATTTTTGCGTCTCAATTCCTATTTGTTTTAGATGTCCGCCATTCACAATGTTGCTGATTGTCATGTTTCATTATATCGCGCTTAGTAGGTTATAAAAATAGGTATTCTTATTGGCAGTCAACAGCTTAATATTAATGGGTATATTTATAGACGCATCTAGATTAATAATTAACTTAAAACAATTACCTAAAAATGTCTAATAAGTTCTCAATTAAAATAAATAATTTGCAAAATAATTGTAAAATGCAACTAATTTTTTAAATTTTTTTTTTCATTAATAGGAATTCATTAATTGTTTGCCACTTAATTGCGACTTATTACAGCAATAAAATAACAATAATTAGACATTCCTGCAATAGCAACGTTTCAATTTTTTTCAAATAAAAAGCTGCTAAAGCCAAATTAAAAATTTATTTCCTATTATTTTTCACTTATTACAAAGATCAAATTCATTGATCTTATAACTTCTTTATTTCATGTAACATATTGTCGTCATTTTTATGCCTAAAATCAGACATAATAAGTGTGTTAAAAAGAATGTCATTATACTGCCTGAATCCAACTTTTTAATAACAATTCTGATATAAGTAGGATCCCTGATGTCACTAGGCAGCTAAACTGATTAAAAAATGAAAATTTTTGGAAAGAGATGAGGATGATTATTTTGATTTTGATGAGAACTTAAATAAAAAAAAAGTGCAGCATAAAAACAGTTCAGCATGTGAACTTACCAAACACCAATGACCAGCTACAATTCTTTGATAGCTAATGAAACATTATGCAAAACCCTATATTACAAACAAAAAACATAAATTGTTTCTTGTTTGTAAGTCTTACTTGTTAGTTAACAAAATTTTAAAAACAAAAATGGTCACTGAAATAATCAATAGAAAAAAATTAATGTTTTCTTGAATTGAGAAACTTCAAATTTAAAAACATTTTCAGAATGAACTTAAGCATTTACCGCATCCAATTTATCGCATGCATCTACCGCATCCAATTTACCGCATGCATTTACCGCATCCAGTAATAAGACTACCTATAACTAATCCAAACTTTAAATCTCAAAACGAAATCGGCACAAGCTTAGGTAAAGTGGCAAAAACAGTTTTCAGTTTTTAATGTATAATTACAATTTGGAAAATGATTATTTAGAATATCCCGATTTTGATGACAACTTTAATAAAGATTATAAAATTGTAAAATCAATTCAAAATGATTCACCAAAGCCAAGTGTTCAACAGCCATTGTTTGATAGATTTAAGAACCCTTTTACAAAACCCAGCGCCTTGTTCGAGTGAGTATAAACTCATCATTAATTCTAATTCTTGATTTAGCTATATTTAAAAAAAAAAAAAAAGTAAGTTTCCTTCCAATTTAGTTAATGTTCAACAGCCATTGTTTGATAGATTTAAGGACCCTTTTACAAAACCCAGCGCCTTGTTCGAGTGAGTATAAACTCATCATTAATTCTAATTCTTGATTTAGCTATATTTAAAAAAAAAAAAAAGTAAGTTTCCTTCCAATTTAGTTAATATTTTTCTTAACGTAAACTACTGATCTAAAAAATGAATAATTTTTTAGATTCGAGAAAAACTTAACGTCTGTGCAACAAGCACCATTCGTAAAGCGTCAAGAGAACTTCGCTTTTGAACTTTTCGAACAAAAAATTAGAAAAGAAGCAAATCGTAAAATAATCAGCTGAAAGTAAGCTTTTACTAAACGGTAATTCAAATTTTAAAAATAGAGGAAGAATTGAAGAAAGAAAATAAAAAATACAAACAAAATTTATCAAAATTTGAGAAACAACGAAACACAGATTTAAAGAAAATTGAAGAGAAAGTTAATAATGAAATTAGAACGAAAGAACTGGAGAAGCTGAAATTCAGACGTGAAATTGAAAGGTTAATTAGAATTTTTCAAAATTTCTTTTTATTCATCTCAAAGTCAAACAAATTTAAGGTTGATGCAAGAAAGAATAAATAAAGAAAAGAACAAGTCAAACTAAACGAACCGAAGAAACAAAAATATAATAATATTTAAACACACGTTCAAACACTTAATGTGAAAACTGACCGAAAGTATTTGAAGCTGGTAATGGAATAAAAGCATTCATTCCCATACAAATTTCTTTATATTATTTTAAAACTAAAACAAAAGAAAATAAACAAACAAACCGAATGAAATGAAATAAAGAAATTAGAAAATAATGATACTTTAACAATATTGGGATCAGACTCTCCAACACCTGAAATTGACCATCCAAGATCGATTCACAATTCCTACTATGCTGAAACACACAGATTCAAATTACTTCTCTTTATCGTCTTATTTGATGTGAGCACAATAACTACCGTCAAGATTCAATTCAGCTGCATTCAAATGTTCATTATCCAGATTATCTATCTTTATAACCTGTAATTTTTAAATAAAAATTAATGTCAAGATCACAGTCTTCATAGTGATATTATTTACAGTATTTTAGCCCCGTCAGTTCTCGCATTAAACTTACAATTTGCATTTCTTTAACCTTTAAACAAAAAACGAAATTATTAATCAGTGTATTGTTAAAAAATAAAATCAATTATTTTCTCGTGAGAGAATCGATGTAAACAAACCGGTGAAACAAACCTTCCTAAACAAACAAGAAAAATAGATAGCGACATCTAATGGGGAAACTAAATAAAAGTTAGTAATGTAAAGCGCTTTCTGTTTATTGTACTTAACTGGTGTACTGTAAGGCGACGGAAGATATATCTTTTCTTCAATATTCTTTTATAAATCGCTTTTTAATGATAAACTTCAAGAAAATTAAGTGGTTTTAGTTTTGTAATTTACTAGGTGTGTCACTGGATTATCTTATTATTTTCCAATTCCGTTATATAGCAGAACTTTAAAATCGGTTACATCAATATATTGACGACTTAATCAGCTGATTTTTGGCAAATTGATCTCATACAACCATAATAAGTATGCCTGTCACCAAGTTAAAGCCACTACATATGGCTACCACGTTAGAGCAACTGCAAGCAAACATCAACATTGGGAATATTGGGACGTACAGCATGTGAGAAATCGCATAAAATAATGATGTAGATATGATATTAATATCCATTTAATTCCATTACAGAAACAACCTTTGTAAATCTGCGGGAAATGTATTTCAAGAAGCAGAAAAACAACGATTAGATGGCGATGAAGAGAAATCGTTTATATTATACATGAAATATTGGAATTTAATTCAAGCCGTAAGAAAATTACCAAACTTTAAAAAAGATCAGGTATACAAAAGTTAAAATTTTTAGAAATTATATTTTGCTCATTGGCTTTTTTTATAGAAATATTACGAAGGAATGTTGGGACGACAGAATGCAAAAGATGCCATAAATCACATTCAAGAGTTGCAAGAAAGTTTGACACGAAGGTAAAGAAATTATTGAAAATTTTTTTAACGATTTTCATTTTTATTTTTTTTAGATATAAAATTTTGGAAGAAGAAAAAATACAAGAGAAATTAGAAGAAGAAGAAGTAATATCAAGTACTTTAAAAGAGATTAAACTGAATGATAATAAAAAAGAAAAGCAAGATTTGGCCAAGAAGAAAGAAATATCAGTGGATGACGATTTGAGTAAGATATTTTTTTACGCAAATTTTATAAATAAATTGATTTTTTTTTGTTTTAAAGCAACACCTATCAAAAACGATGATGGGTACAGTGTTATTACGAGTCAACAGTTGTATAAATTGATGAAAGATGAAATTAAAACAATTTTATTAATCGATATTCGTTCATCCTACGATTTCTTTGATTCTCATATTCAGTTTCCTAAATGTTTCAACATAGATGAGAAATTAATTATCGGAGGGTAAAAAAAAAGAAATGGGATAAATTTTAATTTAAAATATTAAATTTTTGTTATGCAGAATCACAGGTAAATCGCTCGAAAGCAAATTGACTGCTGAGAGTCGGAAGTTTTGGGACGAGAGAGATAAAGTTGATTTTATTATCTTTTACACATGGACTGGTGACGATGTAGACAATAAACTGTCAATGCTCCATACCATAATGACTAAGGTATTAAAATTTGGTTATGACCATTGGTCGTATATTTATTATTCAATTCGTTTGTTTTCAGTGGGATACACGGGTTAAGTTAAAACATGAACCTCGTTTTTTAGACGGTGGATTTGAAATGTGGCAATTACGCTATCCGATGCTTACAACGAAAAAACTGCCTGTAACTATCCCGAACTTTAAAACTCAAAATGAAATTAACGCAGATATAGGTAAAGTTAATTTTTAAAAATTTACTATATTTTAATATACTTTACTGTTTATAAAAAGACGATTTAGATTATCCCGATTTTGATGAGAACTTTAATAAAGAAGATCAGAATGAGAAATCGGTTCAAAATCATTCACCAAAACTAGATTTTCAACAGCCATTGTTTGATAGATCTACGAAGCCTTTAGTAAAACCTAACGCCATAGTCAAGTCTGTTTAAATTGATTAATTTTGGTTAAACAAATTTTTTAAAAAAATTTTAAAAACAAAATATAGGTTTCCTTCGAATTTAGTTATTGAAAACCTCGATCAATCTTTGATGACTAATGGTTCATCTAATAAGGACACTCCTCAAGTAAACAGATCTTTGAAGCCTAAAGAACTTGAAACTAGTGACGAATCGAGCGAAGAAATGAAATCGATATTAGCGAAACAACATAAAGTAGTTAATGAAAGATTGGTTATTGAGAAGGAACGGTCAGTAGAATAAATAGTTATTTTTATATTGACATCAGAAGATTGCAATTTAAGAGATTTTGTAATTTTTCAGATTGGAGAAAGAGAAAGACCTGACATCTGTACAAGAAGATCGTGGGAAGAAAGCGGAATTAGCTATGCACATAATATTACAACAGCGAGAACAGGAACTTTTAGAACAACTAGGGAAATTAGAATTAGAAAAGAAGCAAAAGGTAAAATAATCGATTGAAAACGAGCGTTTAATAAACAATAATTTTAATTTTCAGGAAATAGAGGAACAGAAAATGAAGGAAGAAAATGAAAAAAGCAAGCAAATTATAGCTTTAATGGTCGAACAACGGCACATAGATCTAAAGAAAATTGAAGAAGAGCGTAATGAAATTGAAAAGAAATACCAGGAAAGGTTGAAATTGGAACGTGAAACTGAAAGGTTAATATTATATTTATTAAATAAAAATCTTTTTTTAATTTTTATCATAATTTAACAATCTAATATACTTAAGATTGAGACAAGAAAGAAAAAATAAGGAAAAAGAACAAGCCAAACTAAAAGAACTGAAGAAACAAGAAAATAATAATATTTCAACACTATCGAGACCAGAATCTCCAAAGACGAAAATTGACACACCAAAATCCAAACCCGATTTTCAAATCACACATGAAGGTAATTTCAAACATCGATTGAATTTTCGGTATGGAAATACATTTGAGTATTTGCAGCAGGTGATTCGTATTACACCAAACTAAACGACCAACAAAAAGATAAAAGCAGTCATTCCTTACAAATTACTAAACCGAGTTTGTCTCGATCGCATTCGTCTCCCAATATAGCTCAAATGATACCTTCGGAAGAAGAACCGTTAAATCGAAATTTAATGCCTCACTTTGATAGAAACATTAAACCATTCACTAAGTAATTAAATTATTCAATCCCACCCACATATTTTACTAAACAATATTTGTTTAAAGAACCGAACGTAAAATGTCGACGATAGCTCAGCAACCAGAAGACTACAATGTAGCAAGAACGAGGAATTTGATGCCAGTCTATGGTAATCAGGTACAGTAACAAATTACAATTAATTATCGAATTTTAATTCGTCAATTGACTAACTAGGGACGAGCTTTAACCGGACTGAAAAACTTAGGCAACACGTGTTTCATGAATTCCATTATACAGTGCCTTGCTCAGACGACTTCGTTAGCTAATTATTTTATTCAAGGGTGCTACAGGTGTGACATCAATCGAAAAAATCCATTGGGTCATGGCGGCGAATTAGCTGAAGAATTTGCGGTTGTGATACGTGCTTTATGGGCTGGTCAATATCGATCAATAGCACCGCGGGATTTTAAAGTAAACCATTAAATGATTAAATAAAATCATTTATTAAATAATTTTTACAGAACACCGTTAGTAAATATCAACCCATATTTGAGGGTAATGAGCAACAAGATTCGCAAGAATTTTTACTTTTTCTTATGGATGGCTTACACGAAGATCTAAACGAAGCGAAGGTATTATAAAAAGCTTGATTTCCTTGACTAAAAAGTTAAACTAAGAATATAATTGAAGATTTCGAACAAAAACAAAAAGATGGAAATAAATGATAACGAAAATAATCCTGATTCGAAAGCGGCCGATCGGGCGTGGGAGATTTATTTACAGCAGAATCAATCGCTAATTGTCAAATTATTTCAAGGGCAATTGAAATCAACAGTCCAATGTCTTTATTGCCATAAGCAATCGGTTTCTTTTGACCCACTTCAATTTTTGTCGCTACCAATTCCTTCTGGAAATTCTTCTCGATATAATCTAAAGGTAATTAATTCAATATTTTTTCACTTTTTCTAATTGATGACATTTTCGTATTAGGACTGTCTGCAAGTATATTTAAAAGAAGAAAATATAACTGGTACTGATAAATGGTTTTGTCCCAAATGCAATGAACGAAGAGATGCAGTTAAAAAATGCGACATTTGGAAACTGCCGCCTGTTTTATTAATTCATTTAAAACGGTAAAAGGTTCAAACAGATTTTAAACTAAAGTCTATAACATTCAATTTACTAGATTTTCGTACGATGGGATGTGGAGAAGAAAATTGCAAACGTTAGTTGACTTTCCACTTGAAAATTTAGATTTCAATTCTTACGTTAAAGATCCTAAAGCCCGATACACTTCTTATTCACTTTACGCTGTTTCTGTGAGTATTTATTTCTTATTCGATAATTTTTTTATAATTACTTTTCTTATTGTTTCTGATAGAATCATTATGGTACAATGGAAGGAGGCCACTGTAAGATCAATATAGTTATCTTATGTTTACAGTGATAGTTTTTCAATTTTCTTATTACAGACACTGCATATTGCAAGAATAGTGAGTACAAGAAATGGTTTAAATTCGATGATCATGAAGTATATGAAATAGGCAGTGATGTAGTTAAGGTAATTGTTTGCCTTGCAAATTGTTTTTTTTTATATTGATCAAATTTTTATTGTTAATTTCTTTTGAAATTTTCAGTCATCTGCAGCTTACATTTTATTTTACAGAGCGGACAATTTCTATATCGCTCCTGCTAACGAATAATGTATAAGAAATAAAATTATTTTTAATGTCCGCGTAATATGTAAATAAACTGATGTAAATTATTGCAAATTCAATAAAACATATTTCTTTTAACTCTGAAATTTACGCTAATATTTTCTTTTTAAAAAACCATTAAACTAACATTTTATTTTAACTTTCCAAACCGAAAAATCAAGTATAGAAATTCATTTCCCTTAAATTCAAAAACAACATAATTAATACTTTAATTGAAACATTCCTTTGTTGAAAATTATATTAGAAAAATCACTGAACAAAATATGCGTGGTAAATAAGTCCTATCGCACTTGTCGCAAACCAAACGGAACAAACCCACCACGTCATAAAACCAATTAATCCTCTATAAAATGTGGATGAAAGAACAAACTTCAAATGGTTTATAGTCAAAGGTGACGTGTCATTTAACGGAGGTAATGTCTGACTAGTCGGCACCACTGGAGAAACAGATGTAGTAAAGAAACTAGTCCACGAGTAATCGCCTAAACTCACACATTTCAATATTTTAAAAAATAAATTAATTTGTTATTTACCTAAAGTTTTCAGCAGTAATGTAAAACTAAGGCACAACAGTAGCGGAGCAACATATTGCAATGCAACGACACACAAATAATAGAAAACTCTGGCAACCTGGGAAATAGTTATTATTATTTAGTAATTTACAATAAGTTTTATCACTAATGTTGCTATTACATACCCTTTTTTGCAATTCGAGGCTATTAATTTTACCAGCTTCTTTTTTAAGATCGGTTATGCGATCGTAAGCCATATTCAAGTAAGATTGTAAGTACTGCGGCATTAAAACAATTCTTAAAAGAACTACAGCTACGATCATTAAAAGCCTAGTATTATCAAATACATCAGACGACATCCTTTGAAAAATATTTTATTAAAATATTCGGTATTTAAAAATTGAAATACCTACAAAACTGATGATGTTCCCGGCCATGTGTGATGAGTGAAGTAATCCCGTGAAATTGGTTTGATCCACATCAAACTTATAAACAATGGGGAAATAAAACTCAAATGAAACAAATACCTGAAAACACAGGCAAGCTATCATTAATAAGAAATATTTTAACATTATTATTAAATGAATTATTCTCACCTTAGTAAATGATTCTCAGCACAAAATCGAAGTGAGTCGTGGTGCATTTTAGCAAGTCGAAGACCGGGAAACGTTAAGAAAGCTCCAGTTATACCACTGAAAATTGCCAACTGAAAACGGATTCCCATAACTGAAGCATTTAAATTCGTTTCGCTAAAATTATGTTAATAAAAATTATAAGTATGACTGCCAATTTGTAGTAAATGAAATCATCGTTTATAACCTGGATGCTAAACCCAATTGCTTGGCCAAAAGTGCAGCATTTTCAGCAAATTTTGTCAATGCTTGAAAAAATGATAAAATTTGAATTAATTAAAATGTTTTTTTTAGTTACGTTAAAAATAGAACTTACCATTTTCTAACGCAAAATCAAAAACATTATCGCTCATAATTAAAATAACCATCGACAAAACGAAGAAACAAAATCCAGATGTAACACACATCATCCTTTCACCTGAAGATTCATTGCCTCGAAAATATATCGCGGTAACAGAAAATAAAACTTTACTGAATTCTTAGTTAAGTTATTAACCAAAATATATTTGATTTTAAAATAGAATCTAAAAGAATACAATGCAAAAACAAGCACCAAGAAACACCATAATAGACTTAGATTCGTTTCGTCTTTAACGTTTGAAATGGCATAATAAATCTAGTAATACGAAATAAATTATAATTTACTAATTAATGATTAATTGTAAAATTTCAGTTACTTCTGTTATAATGTAAACTACGACCGTGCATACTGCAAAATCAACCAACCATTGAAATTCGGGATAAAAATGCAATTGAATTACATCAAATGGCTCTACTTTTGCAGTGTCGAGTTGAATGTCCAATTTTCTTGGAACCATAAATGTTGAATCACTATTATTCCCAATTGCGCCATTTTTCCTCCTAAATAAAATTAATTAATTCTGAATATTAATTCCTCACAGTCCAATTTAAATATTGTATCGTATTTTTACGATTCTTTGTTAATTTTTCGTTTTCCTTTTCCACTTTGCAATCCAAAACCCGATGCTGATCGCAATTCTTCATCGGTGGGATGCAAATACCTCACTAATCTAAAATTAAAAAACAAATATTAAATTTTCCGTTAATTATATAATAAATTCAAATTACTTTCTACATAGGAGATATCGGGCAGGTGAAAAGTGAGGAGTCACTTTTTGTAAAACACTTGCCATTATCATAGTAATGGCAAGTTGAATTCCTAAAAATGCCTGAAATAAATTGAAAAATTTCAAAGCCATACACTGATTATGATCTTAATTATCTCACCATTTTCCGGGCAATTCATTTACATTAAATACATAACTATTTTAGAAATTAACTAGAAATATTTAATTGCAAACTTAACCATGTGAGTGTGAGCGGATTCAGACGAAAAATCATCCGAAGGCTGAACTAAAAATAAAGAAATTCTCAATTGCGATTGGTTAACATTAACACAAGAGGGAACTGTGATCGATAAAATTCTAAATCTCTAAATCTCGAGGTAAATCCGAAATCCCTAACTCGCCCTAACTTGTACCTCGTGGAAATTTATGTTTAGGAATTTTTAATCGAAATTTTTAAAATTCCTAAAATTATAAAAATTCAAAAATCATTTAATTATGTCATTAAAAAATATAAAAAATAAAACAAAACCACCCAAATATGGATATAAACTTTTATATTTAATATTTAAAAACTTCGTATACATAAAAAAAAAAAGTCGTTGTTGTAAAAAGAGGTTAACATGATTAAACATAGAGTAAAAGATAACTTATTACAATCGAGTAATGATTTGGATCAAAAAACGGTTATAACAAATGAAATGTCTTTTTGAAGGACAAAAAATCACAGATTGACAATACGACAATATCAGTTTTTTTAAAGAATGTTTTCTATTCCGCACTTTCTACCTCATGCATCGATGCCTAAGACGCAACCACGCGTAGACCACAGATGGGCAGTGACTCGTTTCATTTCAGCACGGTGTGAGGCCTTAATCACGTGACCACGAGGCCGACAAGGTTTCTTCCGACTGTCCGTGACGCAATTGAGGAAAGTCTATGATAAAAATATTTTCATTCATTAAAAAAAAAAATCTACGAACATAAAGCATCAATTAACGAAAAATATACACGTTGTTTAGTGACTACTCTCTAATTACGAGTAAAAAAAAAAAAAAGTCAAATAACAACAATCAACAAACCTCTCGTAGACGGCATTTATCTTTGTATGGAACTTTTCCGTCTGGTCCCTGACGTTTTCGTAATTTGGAAATAAAATTTCGTCCGCATTTCCTTACTGCTTCGGAATGGCATGTTTTAGCTGCGAAAATAAAAAATAATTATTTAATTAGAATATTCTAAAGGGAAAACATTAAGGAATTTCATCACAGAATTTAATCGTAGGAAAAACCAGTAACACAAGCTGAAATTGATTTTTAACCTTTTATGAAGACGGATGTTATTATAAAAATATGAACTTACTTTCTGGTGTATAACTAACGAGTTCTGCATTGCATTTATTTTTCTTATTTCCTTTCCTATTTAAAAGAAAATTTTTTTAAAAATTTAAAAAAAAATTATTTTTTTTTTAAATTAAATTTCTCACCTTCCCCTGTGTTTAGTAAGTTTATCTACGGAATTCGTTGTCATCGCGATTTTCTTTCCTCGATTGCGTCGGTTTTCAGTTTTCATATCGCTAATGGCTTGGTTCGGTGATGATGCATTCGCGATACTTAATATCGCAATTCCAAAAATGATCCAAATATGTAAATGCATAGTGATCTAGAAAATAAAATTAGTAAATCCGGATTCAAAATATTTTTTTTTAATAAATAAAATTAAAAACTCAAATTTACCCTACCATCAAATCCCTCAACCCCTTTTTTCTAGAATTTTCTTGGAAAGTAAAAAAAAAACATAAAAAATGCTCACCGCCCGTAAAAAGTTAAGTATCGGCCGTTATTAACCACTTGTTCGCGATATAACTGCGTCTTCTAAGAAATCACCCAACTTAAACCACGTTGTAAATCATTAAAGCGGCCACTCAAAAACTCGGCCGATAACACCGAGTATTCTACCTTCATAAAAATCCGGGAAATAAGTCTGAAACTCAAAATTAACCCATCTCGCGCTATTGCATCATAGTTTAAACGACAACAGAAGGTAAATTCCGCGAGGCGCCTCTTCGACCAATTGACAAACGTATTCCATAGACGGCAATGACTCAGTGTGTTTTCCACACCTACGCAACTCGAAATAACTCGATTCGTCGTTGATTGTTTAAGATTTAAGGCCAAATTATAAATATTTTTTTTTATATAAAATCAGTGTTTTGCCACTCGATGCGATCGCAGGTGCGAGTTAAAGTAATGTTGCGCCAACGTATTGTACCCGTGGGCAAGTTAAACCTGTTGGTGATTCGCTTCACTTAACTCACAAACACAATAGCCGAGATTTAACAATCGAGTAAAGTAACTATAAAGTTCGGGTGATTTGAACAAATGATAAATTGGCCGCAATGCAGAAGCTCAAATGACTCATGTGAAATATCTTATGTAATTTTTGAATAAAGAATCTATTAATTTCTAAAAGTTTGTTTATTGAATACTAATTAGAATAAAAGAGACTTTTATTGAGTTTTGCTAAAGATTTAGTGAAAATATTGCAATTTTTGTGCAATATTTTATTTGATAACAATTTAATGCATTATCGATATTTTTTGTTTAATTAATGAAAATTGATTAGAAAAACAACGATGAGATAATTTATGGTTATAAAAATAGTTAAATAATGAAGTAACTTACATTATTGATTTTACTCGCTTGATTTCGTGTCCATTTCTGGTTTGTGGAAGACTCGAGTGATGATATAGTTTAAATTCTACGACGAATCATCGAAGCTCTCCGAATTGAAGCTCCAACACAAATGAGCTCGATTTCGGGGAGACGAAATCCTAATGTGAGTTGTATTTAACAACCAGCGCTCCCAGCGGATAAATTCGGTTGTGGTCAGCATCACGAGGAGTTTGAATTTTCACCCACGCTTAAATTTTTCTTTTTTTTTATTGAAAAAAAAAATATTGAAATTGTCCTGGAATCTGACCTTGTGTGTTCTACTGATCTCGAAAAATACAAGAGGAAGGTTAATAATATTCCGAGAGAAATTGGGTATGCGCATTTGATAATGAAAAAAATAATAAAAATTTATTAGAATAAATCAAAGATAAAAATTTGTATTTATTCAATTATTTTTATTAAATTTAAAAATGATATTTATTTCGAGTACCAAATTTCGATACCAGGGGGACTCAGTAAACGGATCCAAAATTCCAGCTGCAAATCCCGCCACGTCGATCCGGTTTTTTAAAACTGTGGAAAATTTCTTAAAAAGCAAAAAACCAAATCCACATTTTCAAAAAAAAAAAAATTTTTATTAAAAAAAAAATTCTTACAAAAACTTAAAATCCAATTTTAAAAAAAATTTAATTTTTAAAAAAATCTATTCGATCACACCCTTAATAAACACACTAAAATCAATAATACATAATTCAAAAACAAATCCACAAAAAAAAAAAACCCAAAACTTAAATCCCAAAATTCCCATTCACTCATCCCTACAACAAAACAAATGCAAAATAAACCGCCATGTTTAAATTGGACAACTCACCAAAATCAATCACCATTTAAGACCACATTCAAATCACATTGCATTAAATAAAAAAACCCGAACAAATTAACCTTCCATTTAAAGTACTCACCATTTACCAAAACCAAGGTCACAATCCCCACAAATCCTCCCCTATTCATTAATAAACGATAAACTTTAAACAGAAGAAAAATAAAGCTCACATAAGTTTGAATTGCAAATCAAACTTTAATCGAACGTAAAAGATAGTGAAAAAGCGAGTAAAACGACGATTAATGGGCGCTAAGTAACGACTGCAGTCGAAGTAGAATTCGGTCGGGATAAAAAGCTTCGAGTGCCGTAATGGCAATGCTACGTAGAGGGGCTTCCGCTATTGGACATGAGCAGCGAATGCAGGCCTCGCAGGCTGGCGAATGTGCTCGCGATCTGCTGCTCCGCCAACTCTTTACATCGCAACTCGTGTGCATAGAGCGAGCCAATTCGTTCTGTGGGTGAAAAGCATGGCCAAAACGACGCCATTTGCAGCAGCCACGAGTACGAGAAAAGCGAATTTTTTAACTCGCTTTTTTCATTAATTAACCATTATTACATAAATAGTTATCTCGTATCGTGGTTAATATTCGTTTTCGACTGCCAGACGAGACTCGGTGGAGTTGAATCTCGACCGAGTTTTGAAATGTTGGGTTCAAAGATGGCCGAAAGGAGGAAGATAAAACAAAAGAGATTCTTCTTCGATCAGCCCTCAAACAATTTTTAGTTGGTGTTTTGGATTTCTGGATAGTCGAGGGTAAGACTATTGTTATTTATGCGCGGTTCGAAAATATTTTTGTACGGCGGAGGCAAAGGGCAAACGAATTTTTCCTATTACTCAACATGGCGCTCGCTGAAGACTCGTTTCGTTAAACGTCACGTGACTCGAGGGTAGTAAGGAAGGAACAAAGAAAATTTCTTCCGGAAACTTCCTAATTCCGAGTTACGGAGTACATCTCGGTACGAATCAATCGATTTTGTCATTTTTATTTTAAACACTCACCGCAAACTTGGAAGAAAATTATAATCGTGAAAAAGTCCAAAACGAAGTCGCCATTTTTTTTTATCGAATACGACTTTATGAAAAATTTATAAGTTTTATTTCGGTAAAGAAATTGCACCTGCCACGATAAGGAAGACACTTTGAGTATAAAAAAACCGACACGGCCTTCGTAGCGTGCGGACAGAATCGTCGCTTGGCCAATGGCCAGCGAAAGCTCGCTTTTGCCAATGCCAGTGTTGTGGCGCGGGCGCGGGTTATTCATTCTTCCGAATTAGTGACGTTATCCGTCATTCGTCACGCGTGACGTCACCGATTTCCCACAGACGAGCTGCGATTGGCCGATTTTGAACGGCTCATGAATAATGAATAGCCCGCTCCTATCGAAGCGACATTATTGGCCAATGAGTAGACCCCTCTAAGGAGAATTGCTCTTGCCGCGCTAAGCGTTGTGGCGATCTATCGCTTATTATTCTTGCGATTGTGTTGAGCAAGGAGGATTCTCTCAACCCTGGCTCCTAGTCAGGCACGAACCGAAGACATGGAGAAAAGAATCGAGTTAGAGAAGCGGGGAAGGAATCCTGCACAGGTTAGCCATACATTCGTACTTTTCCAAACCTTAATCCACGCAGCTAAGTAGTTCGAAACTTTTTTTCAAAACTGGAGAAAGTGTGAGAGATGCCGAGTGCTGCCATTAGTTGGCCCCTATCACATGTTGAGATGGCAACTACTTGATTTTTTCTACGTTTACCCACCACTAATTGAGCCAATTCGCGGCTCTAAAGGGCTTCGCTCGTCTTTAAGTTGACCGAAACACACTTTTAGTCAGTCGTTTTCCAATTTGATGTGTGTTGTCACCGAGTTGAAGCGGTGTTCGGCATTCCCTTTCCGCCTGTGCTTGGGAGCTGAGAAGCGCGTGTTGTATACGCTTCAACATGGCCGCCAACTTTGGCCGTTTGTATCGAACGAACTCTACCTTTTAAAACGTTTATTCTCGGCTTAAAATACCTTAAAATACTTTACCGAATACTACCGATCGTGCTAATATAACTGCTTATTTCTTTTTACTCCATTTGCACCCCACGAAACGTGTCTCGAGTGCGGCCAATGCGGTTACAATAGGCTGAATGAAAACGTTTGAAAAATGAACGTATTTACACTACTCGTTCTACATACGTTTTCGAAAGGTTTGGGAAATTATTTTTCCAATTGCGACTATTTAATTTAAGTTTGGGATCATTTTTAAGGGGAATTTTCATTTCCTATTTGTATAATGGTGTTTAGCCTTGCGCCGTTCAACATGGAGGCCGTGTTTCAATTAAACCGAATTCAAACACACTTTTGAAAATGGGGGAATGGCGCCAAGGTGGGTTTTGGGGCTTAAATACTAATAAAATATTAGTAAAATTTTATCAAATGTGATATTTTAAAAGTAGAGGTAAATAAGGATCTCGTGGTTTATACTAATATCAACATTAAACACAGTCACCATAGCCGCCATATTCCAACTGCGTGTCAAAATTCATCGTTGGCTTTGGCCAATTTAATTTTTAGTGTGCGCCTGTTTAATTAACGATTCGAAAATGCTTTTTGTGGCTTTTAGAAATTACGAAGGAGTTTTTGAAAGGGTTTTCCAAGTGGGTGGGAGAGTGGATGGTTGAGGTAGCGGCCATATCGGCGCGATTTCACCTTTCTCCATTGACTTTTCCTTTTTATTTCACCGTTGGGCCGAGCATGCGTTAATGGTCGAATTAAATGGGGAAATGTTAAGAGTTGGTTGTGGGTGGTTCATTAGGCGTTTTTAAGAGGGTTTTGGAGTTAGGTAAATAGAGTGATGCGAATGGCGCACAATTGAAATTGGCCAACGACTTTGAACGAGGCAGAATTGGCGGCCATTTTGTGGTGCGAGATTTTTTTTTGGATAGAAAATGAAATTGAAAAATAAAAATTTCTGCAAAGCACTTGCGGCCGCATTGCTACTTCGACGTTTGCATGCAGACTTCGCTGTGCAAACTTACCCAAGAGTTATTTATTTTTTGGTTATTAAGTATTGGGAAGGCGAGCTCACCGCCGAGTCTTTGTTCCTCTCGCGAATGAAGTCATCGCGCACTGCCTCGACTCAGCCTTGATTTCGTTAGATTTTAAAAAGTGAATTTTAAAGACGGAATGTGTGCGGGAGGTGGGAATAAAGGTGGAATGTATTTTGTAAAGTTGTTTGGTGGTGTTTTTCGAAAGAAAATGGCTCGATATCGATATTTTTTAAGTGAATAAAATAGGTCGGGTCACGTGAGCTTTGGATACTGATCCCGGGCTCGAATTTATGTTAATGAGCTCTTCCCGCTCTTTGTCGGACACGTTGTTAGGCTTAGTTGGTATAGCAGACGACGTTTGGGTTTTTGGTATGGCGGATTTAATTTAATTTATAATATTTTTTTTTTTTTTTGCAGATCAGAGAATTGAATTTGGATAATTGTCGGAGTACGACGATTGTGGGTTTAACGGATGAATTTGTAAATTTGGAATCGCTCAGTTTGATTAATGTTGGTTTAACGAGTTTAAAGGGATTCCCTAAATTGCCAAATTTGAAAAGGGTAAGTAAAATTTTTTATTTTAAAAATTGAATTTAAATAATAATTTTTTTTTATTATTATTTTTAGCTCGAGTTAAGTGACAATAGAATTCCTGGAGGTTTAAACCTGCTTCACGGGAGCCCCAAATTAACACATCTTAACCTCAGCGGTAACAAAATCAAAGATCTTGAAACATTAGATCCCCTGGTAAAATTTCAATTTGTTTTTAAATTTGATTTGGAGTTTAATTTTAATTGAATTTATATCTTTTCGCAGAAGGAGTTCAAAAATCTTAAAAATTTGGATTTATTTAATTGCGAAGTTACGAGCATAGAAAATTACAGAGAAAAAGTGTTTAACTTGATTCCAAGCTTAAAATATTTAGACGGTTACGATAGAGATGATAAAGAGGCTGAAGATTCGGAAGCTGACGAAGAAGATGGTAAATTGAAGTCGATTAAAATAGAAAATGAAAATTTTCTAATTTTTTATTATTTTTCTAATAGGTAATGAGGAAGATGAGAACGACGTCGATGGTGAAGACGATACAGAAAACGACGAAGGAGGAACGGACGAAGGTAGATAGAATCAAATTGAATTTTGTCTAGATTTGTTTATACCTAACACGGTTTAGATGATCATGAAGACGACATCGATGTCGAGGATGAAGATGACGACGATGAGGGTGACAATGAAGTAGACGAAGATGAAGATGACGAAGGCGAGGTTGGTCTTGCACATCTATACAAGTCAGATCTTGAAGTTAGTAATGGTTGTCCTCTAGTTCTACGTTGCTGTAGAAAACTCGGCACACAATTAAATTAATTGGTCCAAATAGAATTATTTGTAAAAAAAAATTAAATTGTATGACGCAGTTTGACTCCAGCAACTTTACATTAGCTTTGCTAGGTGAAGGATCAAATTGGATGTTTTTGCGACTAATTTTTTCCAATGACATTTTAATAACACCGAAAGATGACATTGTAACAATGTCTCGTTTTCTGTGGGAAATTTGGCTTTTTTAGATAGTGACAAATGCTTTTCAAGATTTTGCTACTTTTCTCTTTATTTCTTTATTTTTAAGAGTTTTTAATGATTTGATTGGTTTTTGTTGTTTTTAAAGGACGATAGCGAAGAGTTCGAAGGTGGTGAAGGAGAAGATGATGGAGACGACGATGATGATGAGGATGACGTCGAAGGTGGTAAGTTCATTAAATCGCGATTTGAAAATTTGAAATTAAAAATTTAATTTTTTTTAATAGAAACGCCTCGGGGCAAAAAGAGAAAACACGAAGAGGAAGAAGACGATTAGAATAAAGGCGGCTCTAAAAACGAACTCTTGTATCTGCTATAAAACAAAAAAAAAACCCATTTCCATTGTTAAAACCGAAGAAAATTGCAACAAACATCATTCAAAAGCCAAGTTGACGGTGATGGACAACACCAGAATTTTGAAGCTGGACATAATTCTGGATTTAAAACAAAATGTTATTATAATACGAATTTGGTTAACGAAAAATGTCTCATATTGAGCAGATATAGAAATTGAATTCTTTAAAAAAAAAAAATTTTTATTCAAACAATTCGCAAAAATCCAGCTTGTCCCACATTTGTATCGCGGGTGCCTACTTTATGGAAATAGTTAGCCCACGAAATCAGTTGCTAAATACACCAACTTTTGTAAATACGTTCATCCATTATTCTTAAAATACTGAGCGAGTATTTGAAAACATTTTATTGCCCAATTTTCTTTGTGATCAATTCAAGTGGGGGTCTTCATCAAACGAGAATTTTTTTCTTTTCTTTTCTTTTTTATATACGTGATTAAATAAATTTTAAAATTTTGTCACTCGTTTTTATAGAATCGGGTCAGCTTGGTATTCAAACAATACACAATCATCGTGTTTTAGATGAATTTGCCACAGCACACAAATCATGTGCTAAAACGCATATTGTTTCATTCTTACCTTCACCTCATGCTCGTTGCAATTCTATAGCCATATTCAGGGTCATTGTAGATAATAAAAAACAAACTTGCCATTTGGAAATTGATTTTTGTTGACAACGGGTTATGGCTATTGAATAAACAACTTGTCTCAGCAGGTTATTTTATAAAAACACATCAGTAAAAGATTGAATATTTGACAACAAAAGTTAATCATTACCTGCTATGCACTGTTTGCCATGTTATTGGCACAAGTTTCATAGTTTTCAGCAGTGTATGTCCTTTTCTGTTAATAAATTTTTACAAAAGTAAATATTGCGTCTTTTGTTTTTTTAATTCAAACTTAAAATACAATCAGCTTTTACAATTGATAAAAGTATTTGGTAACACAAAATATTTGTTTTATTATTTTTAGCTACGATGCTTAAGTGGGAATTGTCTTAGGGTGCATTTTGGTAGTAGCTGAGGCACTTTCTAAGAATTTTTAAATAAAAGTTTAAAAAATATTCGATGCATAGAATGCGTTTTAATAACTTTTCACCCGATAAATGTGTTTTTACAAAAATCGGCCGTAATTTAATATATATAAGCTAAAAATCATCTTTTTTTTATCACCCAAAAAAAATCATAAAATGACCAGAAATAATTGTTGAATTAAAAAAAATATTCAGTACAAAAAGAAAAAATGTACAAAGCTTTTATAAATGGGATTAAAATATTATAAAGTGAAAATCTATACAATTATTGAAATTTTCAAAGGAAATTTCGTAAGTGATTGGGAAAAAGGTTTTAATTTAAGCTGATTTACTGTTTTTAAAAATTGGCAGTAAAAAAATCAAAATAGGCACCGGTTATGATTTGATATTTGTGTGGTTTCGTGTCTTGGTTTTATCTAGTAAAAAAAAACTAAGCCTCAAGCTAAGAATTAAGCTAAATTCACCAAGGTCTTTGATTTTGTAAATTCAAGCGGCGCAATTGTTCTTCGAGGAGTTGAACCCTCTGTTCTTTGGATTTAAGCTGCTCTTTCAGTGTCTTTATTTCTTCCAACTGACCCGAATAAGCTCGTCGCAACTGAAAATAAATTTTTTTAAATTAAAATTATGTAAATTGTGGATTATTTTTAAAAAGAAAAAAAAAATGTTAGTTCTACACCAGAAACTAAGCAACTCGTTTAATTACTTCTGCTTCAGTTTTTGGTGAATTGAGTTCAATGATTTCAATGTCTTTGTCATCGGCAATAGTGATGAATGTCGCTGTAGGTAATTTATGGGTAGTGACAATGTCACACATCACTACACCATTCGATGTATGATTGGTCGTAGTCTTTGTTGAAAGATTTCCCCACATTTGTTGAATTTGATGGAAACGATTGCCCAAACCATCGAGCGTATGACTGCACAAAACAATAAAAATAATAAAAAGCAAAGCATTTTCTTATTTAACACCATTACTATTCTGCACACAATTCAAAGTTATGAGCAAAATATCAAATAATAAAAAAATAAATATAAAAATCAGCAAAATTTTGAAATAAAAAAATTCCCCCAATAGAAAATTCAATTCATCTACAATATCTCACTTGTTAATCTCACTCTGAGGTTCTTTTTGCACTTCTCTGTAATCCGCTTTAGTTTCTTTGGAAATAAACATAAATTTCTTTTCATTATTACGATCTGATGTAATCAACGTGTTTTCGTTAGCTTTGTAAATAACCGGTTTGCACGTTCGGACAACCACACCGCTCTAAATAATTAAATTTAATGCGTTTAATTAAATGCTAAATAATATAAAATTTATTATACCTTAAGTGATATAAGAACCGGATTCCTGTTTTTACCATTTAACCACTCATCGGCTGTCAACGAAGCAGTAGGAGCTGATGTGTCAGGGTACAAATCGTCTTGAAACTGTTCTGACTAAAATACGAATAAAAATCAAATATAATAAAATTTCTTTAATCGATTAATAAATAAAATTTTAACCTTCCTAGGGACGATCATAGAGATGGGTTCGCAAACACCTTTCATTGCGTGGAGTTTGTAAAATCGAAATACTTCGCATTGAATTACATCTAAACCTCTCTTTGGCATAACACCCAATCCCCTTTGCGGGAAACCCGATAGAAACTGATTCAAGTAATGAACGTAGGGCGATTCGTTGACGATTTCGTAGTAGCGAATATTTCCATCACCCTTTGAGAAATAAATTAAATAAAAATTTCAAATAATCAATAATTAATTCCAACCTTTCCAGCCAAATAAACCATCTTAGTATCGTAATCGTAGTAAGGAAATAAAACGCCCGACGACGAATCGATAGTCTCTATCCGTAACGGTTTCGACAAGTCTTTCTAGAAGTGAAAACGAAACCATTACAATAAATAAATAATGTATATATACAATATCAAATAACCTGTGACCAAACGGCATATTGCCTGTCGCTGTACCGCGAAAACCCAGTCGTAAACAATCGACCAGAATCACCGAGAAAAACAACTTTCGAAGCTTTGGTTCCGCCATGCGATGGACCTTCCTATAATACAAACATTTTTCAATTAAAAATTAATTTCAGATTATTGAATTCGTGTTTAAATCACCTGAAGAACACGTCCAGATCGTGGTTCAATCAAACGTAAAATTTTGTCTTTGCATGTCGTTGCTAGTAAACTGCCATCACGATTGAAACTCATAGAATGAACGATGTCGGGATGACAATCTATGACATTCACAGCTTCGCCTTTCCCAATATTCCACAAGATTATCTAAAAATAATAAAAATTAAAATAAATAAAGTACAAATAAATTTATAATTATCAGCGATAATGTTGGTTTATAGTTCGAAGTTTATAATAGAAATTCAACATTTTAATCTAATCATCCGCATACCGATATTATCGAGAATTAATTATCAAAGACAATTTGATTCAATAAAATTCCATTCCAATAAATGTTTCATCGTTTCGTACGAATTGTGTTATTTGATGTGTGAAATGAATTGAAGTTATCGCAACAATCCCTACATGATTTGCAATGTCTAACATCAGTTTAGATCGTACCAAATTATCAAAACCAGCACTGAATAAAATATTTTCTGCTGTTGGATGCCATTCTGCGTAACCGACACGACGTTTATGGCCCTGAAGATTGACCAACCACTCGTTTAAATTGCTTTTCAATCCTTCGTCGGGAATGTACCAAAGTTTAACCTACAATTACAAATTAATTTCATTTTATTCAACCATCCAAATCAACTTTCTAACAAAATTCCATCAACCGATTTATTGTTTCATACCGTGCAATCGTCTGAGCAGGAAGCGATCACATTATCGTTAAAAGGATTCCACTTGACATCGAGCACTGGTCCTCTGTGTCCCGTAACCTTTCCTGCATTTATATCAACCCTTCCGGTCTATCAATTACAAACAATTTAAGTATTATTAACACAGGGTATGTAATAAAAAATAAAAACACTCACTTTATCCAATGGTAAAACGAGAAACGAACCTCCACCCGCTACTTCGGTTACGATAGCCACGAATTTCGGATTGACAGCACAGAAATGACTGTCGTGCGCATTTTTCGTAATTTTTACGCATTCGTAACATTGCTCTTTCTTGATCGGATTGCCATAAACATGCCGAAACTTGGAACTTCGCACACCCCGAAACGGCATCTGAAAAATACAATAATAATGAATATTTTCTTCTCTCTTGAGTGCATCCTAAACCCACAAGTATCAAAATTTATCAAAATAAAAAAGAATAAATATCATAATACCTGTGCCACTGGCGTGGCCATGTCACCCGTCACGTCTGCTGGCATCAATTTAAAATTTTAGCTGAGGGAGGAAACAAAAGAGGAATTGAAGCACATTCAAGTAATTATAAGCTCTTCATTCAGCTCGACTTAAAAAAAAATAGAAAAAGAATATCAATAATAAAACATATGCGTATTATATATATAATATAAATAATAAAATAAATAAAAATGACGTGCAACGACCCTGAACTAATTTCCCGCCCCTTGTCACACGAGGAAAACACTTAAGCGGAAAATTATATTTAAAAATATAAATAAAAATAATTCCATATTAATATTAACAATAAAAAATAAATTTTGCGAAAAAAAAATGCCTACGAGTTATGTTAATAGCGGCTAAGCAAATGCTCTTTACACTTGTTTTAAATTTGAATTAACGCTCGGTTGAACACAAATGTGAACTCAAAAGCACCACTGTAGCACTAATTACGTTAAGCAAGGTCCACACAAGCCTTATACAATAGACGAAGACCACTGACCTCCCACTCAAAAACATTTAACCGTCAATTAAAAACGAATCCTTTCTTAACGCTGAGTGGAACAACTTTTTAAAAACAAATAATTACTTCGCATAACATTTCATAACAAAATATTAGTCCTAAATACCTTCACTGAGATTAAAAAGAGCTTTTGTATTGATTAAATGTCAACTTTGATGGGATTTATTAGACTGTGGAAATTTTTTTTCCAGAAATTATTTTAAATGTTTTTTGAATACCAAATTTTTATCGTGTGAATCATCAGTGAATTAGTTTTAGTTTTGTGGGAATAATTGGTTATAATTAATTGAAAAAAGAAAAAAGTTCTGAGAAATAGCGGATAAATCCCTCAAATTCTCGTCTTTAGTTGTGTTTTAATTTGACAGGTCACAAGTTCATTAAAATATTTCAAAAAATATGATGTAACTATCACAAGCCCTCATTTCGCTTGAATTTCACACCGAAGGAAAGAAATTTCTTCGCGTCTTATTACATTTAATCCCTTTTAATAAAAATAAAAAAATATTTTTTTAAAATAGTATAAATTTATAAAATAAATTTTCCCAACTGTTTCTTATTAATTCAATGATGAAATTGTTACAAATGATGAGTAAATTCTGCCACTTGTGGAAATAAAAATAATTCGAGTCACAAGTATTTTACATTGCACAAGTTCCAATGTTGTATCATCAGAAAAAAATTCCTAAAAATTATAAGTGAATGTCTTGGCCAAGTTTCGTGCCAACAATAACACATATATAAAAATTAAATAAAAATAAAACAAAAATTTGCAAATGAAGCTTATCAGGACAAAACCCCAATGGACGCGTGCCAAACATTCGCTTCAAGTTCATCTACCTATTACTTTTACACGTAAAATGAATATATTTTATCCACTTCCTCACTTATTGTATTGGATGAATATAAAAAAGGCGTTTTTTTTAACTAATAAAACACACCAAAATTATAGCAATTCAGATCCCAAAAAAATGCAACCACTTCACGCCATCGTTTTCATAATGTGCAAATGAGTTTAATCATTTTAAAAGCCAACCAATTTGAATGCAGATTCTATTTTAAAACGTTTTATCTTTCTTTACGAGATGTGAGAAAAACCGTTAACAGAATTAAAGCGAGTTACTTTTAATCAAGTCTCGAGCTGAGAATTAACACATGTAATTAGTAATAAGTAAAAATATAAAAACATAAGTCAAATGTGATCTCATCGTTCCTTTTATTAAGTAAAGTATTGAATTTCTGTTTAGTCTTCTCGAAATCGATTTTTTGTTTCTTTTATTATATTTTTTTATTATTTTCCATTTTCAAGGGACACATTAATAGTAACATTCCAACGGATACGCAATTAGTTTATTTTGTTTTTTGGTCTTAACTAACCTTGACCAACTTTTAATTCTGAATTTGAGACTCGATTCGGCCAACATAACCTCATACCAATGCTCTATTTCGTTTCTGGATTAACCTATAACAATGGTGTAATTAATGTTTTGTAATAATTAAATTTAATCGGTCTGAATAATATTTGAAAATCGTTGTTTTTCGTTCAAGATTTTTTTTTCAGTGTTTTTTAAATACTGTTTTTTTTTTTGCTTTTCATTTAGTATTTCTATTATTTTTCCCCTTTTATCGAAGTTCATTGACTGCTGTGAACTGCCGAATTATCTCTAATTAGTTAGAATTGTTTAGTATTATGTTCAAATCAGATTGAAAATGATTGTAAAAATTATAAATTAATTTGTTCGTTTCGCCCCCGTGCGTTCGAGTGCAGTTTGTGAGTGCCAAAATTGAATTCAAATATCGCCAAAATTGTTTGGGGATTAATTTGTTTTACAGATGCATAAATTTATGGGTGAAAAAGAGAAAATTGTTTCTGGTTAATAATCGTTTAGTAGTCAATTTCTTACCTTTTCGTTTGGTCTGGAACAAGCCCGAGAATCTATCATCTTTGTACACAGATTAACCCAGATCGGACAAGTGAATATAAAAATTGGAAACATGGTCACGTGATGTGACGGTGGCGCCCTCATGCGAAAGGAGTGGTCAGTGGCATTAAATTACAACAGAGAGGCAAGGAAAATTAGAAATCTTGAGTTAAAAAAATGTACCAAGTGCCAACAAGTGAAGAAAGTAGGCTGGATACAGATCAAGAAGTGACAGTAAATGCTAAAAAAAATTTAAA
>JAQFZU010000379.1:0-28524 GCA_034696185.1 Henia vesuviana | reverse complement strand
TTCTTACGGGCATAAGTCCCACCTGCCGCGCCATTGTTCCTCCTGCGGCGTCGTCACCATCGACCACCGCCGTTTCAGATCAGACCAAAAGACAAACAAATCAAAAAAACTAAATCAAATGAAAAACCTGGATCCCAGTACCCAACATCAACAAAGAAAACAAAAAAGAAAGAATTAGGAAGAATTAGGAAAGAAAGAAAATATTACCAGAAACCCTATTTGGTTCAACCACCAAGAAGCCCCTAGATGGCATACTAACCACGAGGCCACCTGAAAGCTGTGGCTTAGAAGATTCTAATATTTACACAGATATTTTTAATGTCAATGTAATATTACATAAAAAGCTTCGTTTTAATAAATTTGTTTGAAAATTTCATGCGAATTAAGTCGCCGACACAGCTTCGATTCGACTTCAAACGACAGTAGTTAGTAGTAATAGTATTGGGTTTTAGCTTGCCATCGACAACGACGGTCATTAGCATAATAGTATGCAACATCCAGACCGTCTCTTGTGTTGGTCATGCAGAAAACCAGGGCAAATCGCAAGTCAATGCCGCTGAGAACCAAAGAAGTGTTTTAATTGCGGTGGGTTTGGGCACAAGGCTCTACAGTGTCGAATAAAGCAGTAGTAGTAGTAAGTTTTGGCTTTAGGTCGCCAGCGGCGAATAAAGCAGAAAGAAGTTTGAGAGGCAAAGGTGAAGGAAGAAAAGGACAAACAAAGAGCACGATGCGCATCGGAAACCGAGCAAGATGCAGGGATAATCACAACAGAAACCATCAACCCAGCCTGGTATCAAGAACGATGGCACAATGCACAGTGGAGGTTGATGAATCCCCATATCAAGCTGCTGTTGGTCCCACCTAAGCCACTTAACAAAAATGAAATATGAGCTAGAACAGAGAGACGAAAAATGAAGGAAATCTGGGAACAGAAACAATCGGCCCCACTAGATAAAGACTCAGGTGAACAAGATAGTGGAACAAAAAGAAGAAAATAATGAGCAAAATGAATGTGGATTGGAAAAACCAGTGAAAGTCAAAAAAGTATAAATTAAAGATGGCAATGAGCAGCTGTATAGTGTTTATTTCAGACAACTCGACATCAAACTTATGGAGGAAGATTATAGACAGTTAACAATCAAAATAAAGAGTAGACAAAAGTAAAGACAACAACAAGAGCAGAGTGCTGACGAAAAAAGAATAAAGAGGTCAAAGAGAAAACAATTGAAGATAAAAAGCTCATATTAACTCAGCAAGAAATTTGAATCAGAAAGACGACGAAATGTGATGCATTATAAGAAAGTTATAAGAAATATCTCGGCAAATGTCAACATGTATGTAATTCGTTTAATAAAAAATCTAGATTTTTAAATTAATTAATTTTCAAAGATAATTCTAGTTCTCGTTTCGAAATAAAAGAAAAAGGTTTAAGTTAAAAAGGTCAAAATGAAAAATAAAGAAAATTCGAGTGAAGATACAACGAATAGCAAAAAAGAAAAACTTGATAAAGATCAAATTTGGACAGAAGAGGAGATACGAAACATGAAAATTACCAAAAAATAAAACAAGGCATAGGGAGATGCACGCAAAACACAAACACCCCAGAAATAGAAATTTGGGTATCGAAACAAAAAGCAAAAAACTAAACTAAAACTAAAGAGAAACTAAAGTATACAGGAATGGAACTCAAGTAGATGTACATGTGGCAAGAGCGAAGATTAGATGAAAAGGAGGATGGCGGAATAAAAGGTAAGACTAGTATTATGAATTTATTTTCACAAAAATATTCTAAAATGGCATACCCAATGATGGTAAATAAACAAATGAACGATAACGAATAGTTGGTTGACTCCCAAGTTGTAATTCAAGAAGGAAACTGATTCACTAGGATTAATTAGGGTTGAAAGCAAGAAGTAATATATCAGTTTTAATGAATGTTTTAAAACTTTTTCTAAATTTGTTTTTTCAATTTTTTAAGCTGGTTTTTTGGTAAAGTTGCGAGGAAAGAAAGTATTAATTGTATTAAGTATGTGGTGTGCACGGGGTGCTCACCAAAAGGATTGAGAAGTTGGCTGCCATCTTTGGGTTGTGACGCGCTTCGTCTCGCAGTGAGGCGTTAGTTTATGTTTTGTGACGTCAGGATTTTGGCGCCAAACTGCCGAGCAACGCGATTCACTCACAACACCTCGCTCAACCTCACCACATCGCATCATCGCCATCTGCGTGGGTTTGGGACGTTTTGAGTCTCGAAAACGATTTGGATCTTCTCCATCGAGGGTCTGAATCTCAGCTTTGCTTCAGAGACCACATTTGTGAGTTTCTCTGAGGTTGTTTCATTGATCATCCCATGAGGATTGATCAATTAAACCTTCGTTTTTTCGCGACAGACCACGACGCCCGCCGCCATTTTGGATTCGACGCACGACGGCGAGTCGAAGTTTTGTCCGCTCTCTCACGACCAAGACGACCAAATCGCGAGTTTGCTCGTCGCCGCAAATCGAGTGATCTCGATTTAGTTTTTACCTAATTCCACGAGAATAGGTTACCTGCATTGGAGTAAGACGTCAGTAACGCATCTACTCATATCCAATTACCCGGATTAGATATTTAATTATCAAATATTAAGTGTAATTAATTCATATCGGACTTTAGATTTTTCATTACCTATTTTTGTCTATTATTATTACTATGTTTATTATTATGCCCAATATGTATTCTATTACCATATTTATTGATTATGACGATCATGTCGATCTTTTTGTATTTTAATTCGATTTCTTTAGTTAACTTTTGTGGTGCAATCGAGTCGATTGCCGGGCCACTTAATCAAGCCGATTAATTGGGATATTATATTCGTTTATTTAGTTAGTTAATTTATTCTGTTAGTATATTTCTTAAATAAAAAATGTTTGTTTCATTAAGAATAAAATTATCCATTTTATTATTAAACTTAAGTTCGATTTTGCTTATTTTCTCGTGGCTGTTCCGTCACGATCACTTCCGTTATCACCCCTAGGCATACGACGGTCACCGGATACGACAAGTAGACCGGGACACCGAAACCCATCTTTGGCAAGAAATAAAAAAATGAATTAGAAAAGGAAAAGGAGGAGAAAAAGTTATGTTGCTTAACATAGCAAGCAACAACAAATATCATGTGTGACTTGCCAAGATGAATAAAAGGAAAGAAAAGGAAGAAAAAATAACCAGTAGGTTCTATTAGTTTCACCATTCAAAAAAAAGTAATTTTAAATTAATCTTTTTTAAATTTCTAAATCGAAAATCGAAAATTTAAATCGAATTTTTATTTCGAAGAAAACTCAAATTTATGCACATACAATTGCCTCATTATAAATATAATGTGTGAAGCATCTGGAGACTGCACAATACCCAATGTTATCGAAACCAGGCACCAAACGAAATTAAACCATGACCCCAGTATCCAACATCAACAAAGAAAAGAAAAAAGGAAGATAAAGAAAAAAAGAAGAAAAGAATTACCAAAGGCCTTATTTAGTTCTACCACCAAAGAGCCCCTTAATGGTGTACTAACAGGGGAACCACATGAAAGCTAAGACTTGGAACTCCTCCCCTACCCCAAAAATAAGAAGTTAGGTGAAGATAGTGGTGGTATGCTATTTTAAATTGCCAGCAGATACTATGACCATAAGCAACATTAACAACTTAAAATTTAACAAAAGTAATAAGAAATATACAATTGAATTTTTTACAGTCAAACAAGGGAACCTAGAGACAACCCACCAATGCCTTGCAGAAAAATATTAGTGATATGTTGCTTAATGCCGTCAACTACTACTACGGGAATACACGACTTATCAGCAACCTAAAATTTAACACAAGTCATAAAAATTTACACAATCCATTGTTTAATAAAGTCATGTGCCCCGATGGAAAACAGGGATAACACAGCAATAAAAAACTGAGGCACAACCAAAATAAACAAATTAAAACAAACCAAAAAAAAACAAATAAAAAAGAACCAGAACCTTAGATGTGTTTAATGTAGAGGTTTTTAATGTTGCCAGTGGCTACTAAGGAAATGCAAAACATGCTTAGATGTATACCAGGGAGAGCCAAGTAATGCTGAGCAGCAAAAAGATATCTTTGGTGAGATATTGTTTAGGTTGCCAGTGGCAACTATGGCTATACAAAATGTGTGGCAAACTTACAATTTTACACAATTTATCTTTACAATCAAGTGCTTAGATAAAAACCAGGGAAAACACAGCAACATCGTGCATTAAGACATTGTGGCACAACCAAAAATAAAACAAAAGAGGACAAGATGTAGTGATTTGTAGTTTAAGGTTGCCACCACTATGATGGCCATCCGCGACACAACCTGTCAACAACTTTAATTTGAACATGTTATAAAAAATTACACAATCCAGTTCTTAAACACAAGTCAAGTGCCAAAATGTGAACCAGGGATGCCATGCAGCAATAAGACACTGCAGCAAAACCAAAGTGAAACAAAATGAAATCAGAACAAACCAAAGAAATCCAAATAAAAAAACAACCGGGATCTCAGAATGCATCATCAGCAAAGTGGTGATTATGGTGAAGTGTTGTTTAAGGTTGCCAGCAGCTAGTGTGGCCATATAGAACCTGTCAACAACCTAATATTTAACACAAGTTATACTATATTATACAATTCATCTTATAATCACAATCAAGTGCCGAGATGGGAACCAGGGAGAACCCAGCAATGCCATGCGGCAAAAAATACCATGGCAAAACAAAATGAAACAAAGAAAACAAACCAAAAAAAAACAAATAGAAAAGAACCTAAGACACAAGAGAACCTAAAACACAAAATTTTTTTAAGACACATCATCGGCAAGGTTGGTTGGTTGTATTGTTCAACGTCACAAACAAGAACAAAGATGATACGCAACATGACTAGATGAGAGCCAGGATGTTAGCAGTACGTAGGTAGGTATTTTGCTTAACGTCGCCAACAGCTACTAAAGCCATACGCAACGTGCCTAGATGGATACCAGGGAAAACCCAGCGATGCTGTGCAGCAAGATACCTCAGTAAAAACCAAATTGAAACAAATCAAAAAAAGGACAAGCCAAGAAAAACCAAATAAAATAAAAAAGCAGGACCCCAGAAATTATCAGCCAGAAAAAGAAAAAGTGGGTAGTGGTATTTTAGGTCACCAGCTGCAACTAAAAATGCTGCAAAACCAAAATAAAACAAAAACAGGAAAAGAACAAACCAAAGAAACCAAATGATAAAGAACCATGATCTAGAACCCATCATTGGCAAGGAAAAGAAAAAAGAAAGAATTAGAAAAGAAAAAAAAGATTACCAGAGACCCTATTGGTTTCACCATCAAGGAACCCATTGATGGTGAAACAAAAAGAATAATGGAAAAATTATAAAATAAAAAAGAAAAAATTACCAGAAGACCCTATTGGTTTCCCCAGCAAAGAGCACACTGATGGTGAACTTTCAGAGAATGTTACAAGAAAGCTAGGGCTTGGAAGTTTTGCCCCCCCAAAAAAATTAAGAAAGAAAAAGTTATCCAGTAGGCCATATTAGTTTACCACCAAGAAGCCTCTTGATGGTGTGCTAACAGAGGGGAGGCAACACATGAAGACTAGGACTTGGAAATTCCTCTCCCTCCTGTTTAAGGTTGCCAGCTGCTAAAATGGCCATTCAAGACTCTTGCTAAATACAATAGAAAATTATTTATTCAAGCTTGACATATCAAAAAATACACATTTGCAATGACTACAAAAAGCAAAGAAGATTGGAAATGTAAAAAGATTAAAAACAAGAAAAATTTTCAAGTAGAAAAGATGGGATAAATATATTACTTAAAGTTGCTAATGGCTACTAAGGTAATATTTGACTCGAATATATATATATCAGTGCTCAAAATGGACTGCAACGCACCAAAACAGCGTTCTGGTTGCATGAGGGCGACGCTATCTGGGATCTCCCAGATACTATTCGTCCTCTTAACATCCACATCCCGGCTCATCATCCAGATGATGAGACTGAGCCACCAATTCCAGAGCATGTCATTGAGCCTGGTTTTCCAACTGCAAATTTACTTGGTTGGATGCCAGCACAAATTCTTGACCGCGCCACAATCGATCTCGTTCAACGCAACAGGTTTGCTGAAGCTGAGACTGCGGTTTATTACATACCCGAGTTCGGCTGCAATTTTAGTCTTATGCAAGCCATTGCCGAATACGTTGCTTCGACAAAAAACATTAAGATGGGCGCTTCGCTCCATCACCATCGTTACGGATCCGTTGCAAATATGCCATTTGTGGACCGTCTCGACGAGGCCGTGCCTCCCGTTTTCAATTGTTGCGTACGTTACGCCGACTCGGACTTACTTGTCCGAGTCAACAAATTTTTTTAAGTGTTCCAGTTGATAATATTGTTGGTAGTGAACTGACTGAATAGAAGATAAGAGAGTGTGGTGTAGTTGGTGCATTTAACGTTTTAGTTGTTATAATTTTCAAATTCGTGCACTGTTGTAACCAAAACAAAACAAGTCATAAGCACCACATTAAAACCAACCCAATCCAACAACTAAACAATCGAAATAAATCAGCATCCAATGACAAGATGCAAACCAAAGACGATATAATAGATGCCTTAGAGGCACAAATGGAAAAATGTCAAAATGTAACAATCAAGAACTTAATGAAGTCAAGCTGGGAATCAGAAACAACACACTCAATGCCATGTAATACAAAAAATGCCACAGGCACAACCAAAATGGAAAAAAAAAATTAAAAAAAAAGTTTTAAAACTTCAAAAGAGCAAATAGGATGTCTGATGAACAGTATCAAAGCAGACAATCAATCAATCATTCACCCATGATCTTTAAAAGTCCACTGAAATCATTTGAAACGACCATCGACAGCAGATGAAGGTAAAAATTTTAATGGGAAAAACATTTTCCGAGTGCGCGTATAGTTACTTTTGTGAAAGTTTGTAAATATTACAGTGTAAATATCAAAGTATGCATAGTTCAGTATGAATATAATTGCATTAATAACAGTGTATATATTAAATTGGGATTGGCAATGTTAGTTAGCTAAACTCCAGTTTTGTTGAAATTGATAGAAATAATGAGATGGAACTAATTAATGATGAACAGTTAACACCTTTCAATTGGCATTAAGCTGATCAATAATTGTTTTAAAATCCCAATTATTAATATATGAATGACAATCTCGCTATGAATCACCAACACAATACATTGGAAATCTAATTATTGAAACAAGCAGAAAATTCTCAGATACAGACAGATTGAGCTGGTTTTTTCCGACTTAAAATACGATCTTGAAGCGGAAATAAATAAGCACAATGTATTAAATATTACTATAATGTGCTTATGAACAATACAAATCACAAGAACAAAGGAAGAAAAAGCTGAATAAAACGAATAAATAGAAATAAAATTTTACCCGCGCCATTTGCAGGCAAATGACTGTAAATCGTAGAAATTTTAAGTATTTGAGCTTAAAATTCTAAACGTTTTGGGTAACACGGATACTTAATGGTATAAATGCATGTAACATTGAAAACGATCGAGGTAATTGGAAAATTCGATAATTTCAAACAGATTTCCAGGAGCGAAAAACAACACAGCCGTTTCCAAAGAAAACGAAATTCAAACTGATTTCAACTGCCTCAACACTGCTCCTATTGGCTCGCGCATGACACATGATTTTCAACAGCCAATGAAAATAAAGAGAAATTTTAATAAAAATATTTTTTGAAAATTCGATTTTATTTTTACAAATAATTTTAATATTTTTGTTTTTACAATTAAATTAAAACCAAAATAAGAAAAAATTAATTTATTAAAATCGACTACGATTGGTCGAAATGAGAGATCGGAGAAAAGCAGGAACAGCGCCTGCCGCTGTTGATGAGGTAGGAAAGTAAATATTAAATCGAAAATTAAATTTCAAGACACACAAATATTAATAAATATTTCGTTTTTAGAGACATAAGTCCACATATACCCTAGTACAGAGCCTGATAAGAAAAAGGATAGTTGCGAGGTAAAATTTTGTATTGCTACACTGAAATAATAATTTTAAAACTTTATTATTATTTTTACAGACCTCGAAAAGTAAGAGCAAAATTTACGGAGAAAATATCCGAATATAATTTAATTAGAATCGAGATGTTCATAGTGATACTAATGAAGATATGACAAATATGTAGATGATATTGATATGCCTGGAACAAAAGTATACAGTAAACAACGAATTACAGGCAGAAACCTCCGAATTCGAGAAGATATTGCAAAAGTAAAAACAAATTTTGTCAAATCAAAACAAATATTAAGTTTTAATTATTTTTTTAAATAGTATTTGAGGAATTTAGATCCGAATTCTGCTTATTACCACAGCATCCAATAAATTGATCAACTATGGTAATTTTATTTCAGCGATCGGTTTCTCGCTTCAAAGTAATAATGTAGATATATTGTAATTGCTAATTGATTTTCAAATGTTTATTATTGTTGAGATACATTTGAAAATGTGTAAAGTGCACATGCACAGTTTCATTATGTAAGTTGAATTCTGATTTAGTGCAGCTCGATTACGTGGTAATGATTGGATCTTTTTTAGATTTAATTTAGAAATTTTATTTTTATGTATTTTATTATAAAAAATATTTTTATATTTAAAATTGTAAAAAAAAAATAATTTAAGTTCTAAATTATATTTTTTTCAATTTTAGATCAAAATTTCTTTTAAAAAATTCTAAGTTTTTTCTTCTAAAAAATTCTTTTATCTTTCATTGTAAAAAAGTATTTTAAGTTTTAAATAAAAATATGTAGGAAAACACACTGTTATAAAATGTACTCATTTATTTAACAATCAAAAATACTGAAATAGAAAGGGAGAATGTATAACCCTAATATTCTTAAGATAGGCAAATCCCCATGGTTGGATTCTTGCTGAATTGCGCCGAGTACGGTGCAACCAGTGGCCCAAAGAGACACTGGTCGCACCGTACCCGACGCCCCAACATTATGTCTCAAAATCCTGAGAACCCTCTTTGAAGTTAATTCTTGTTGACCCTGAAAATCCTATTTGGAGTTGATTCTCGTTAATTTCTGAAATAAAAATAAAACTAATAAAATTTTAATTAGTAATGTTGGTAAGTAATCTTAAATTAAAAGATAGTTATTAAAATAAAGATTGTTTCTATAAAAAAAACGAAGACTAAAGAAAATATAACTACAAAAAACTTTAGTATACAGTGTGTCGTGCCTTTGGGTCGGATGATTTTATTTATACTACGTATAAGTGATAATACCATTTATTTTATTCACGTGGTGAAGGGTAGCGACAGAAAGAGACAAATATCAATGGCAAAAGAATAAGTCGGAATTTATTCCACAGTATTAAATAAATACACTGTACTTGTAACTGTTGTAAAAGTCACCCGAGTTACATAAAAAATGGCTAAACGGAAGTAGCGCAATTTGTAAATAGATGGTCTGGGAATATCTACAATCTTTCAAATAAAAGATTGGAATTGCCAGCTGAGTGTTTTGTTGTCTCCAAAGTCTTGTTTCCACATGGTTCTAACTTTAATTAAAGTAGGGTTAGTTTTAACCGTAATTAAAGGGCAAAATCACATGTTGCCGTTGCCGATGCGCTCAATAGATGGTGCCCGAATGCTGAACTTTGACCCCTCTTCCAATTGGATGACTGGGCAGAGCTTAAGTGTTTGAAACATGGGGATTGGATAGTTCCCACCCTCGGGGATTAAGATGGATTAACAGGCTATATAAGCCTGTGAAGAGAGAGAAATTTAGATATTTGCTTGTATATGATTTTGCCTTGTTGCTGTCAATGTTCTCAAACGAACCAATCAAAGGTTGATTTCGATCACTGAGTGTGGATATGAGAAAGGCTAATAATCCAAGATTGAAATGCTGGCAGTGCAACCTGACCCTAGTACGCAACGTCATGAGTATCTCACTAACAGCTCTATTCATGGCGACCCGGCCCCGAGCCTCATGATGCAGGGTGATCCGGAGCAGGGGTTACGATTGATGCTGCCTGTGTTTCGCCTCTCATCGATTAAAAACGTCCCGTGTACGTTGTAATTTGGCAACTCGTGTTTCGCTGGCGTCCCGTGTTATGCTAAACTGACTAATGTTGGTTTTTAAAGAATGTAAAAATGCAACTTGGAGATCACTGCTCGCAGATTCTCCCTTTCTTTTCTTTGTAGTTTTAGCCAGGATTTGAAAGAATAACTGATACCAGTTATTCGAAGCAGGGGGACGGATTTGCCAATTTACAGAAGTGTAAAATCAGCGAGAATTAATCAATCAACTATTTAAAACACACGTGTGTTTAAAGTGCTACTTTGTGAGTCATACCTATGGAAGCCGAAATGGACCCGACCTCGGCAAAAAAGCACGTGTAGAATAGATAAGTTTTAATAACATTTTCTATGGGTTTTAGTTAGTTTAACTTAGTAAGATTTTTGCTTGTTTAATGTGTTACAGTTTAGACAGAAATTAGTTTAGTGGAATTCTGTAGGTTTTTAATCATGTTCGCGCAGTGATGGTGAAAGCAAACCGTCTAGATTATTGCTTAGTTTTAGTCATTGTTTAAAGGGGAAAATATGTGTGTAAGAATTACTAATTGTTTAACTGTTTTAGTGGTTAATAAAAACCGATTTTCTAACGTTTTACGAAAATACGAAGTCAGATCATTTACGCGATACAGATTTAACTTAGGGTTTTGCTAAAATATGGCCTAAGGGATTTTTCACCGTCACATACTTGGCCTTACAAAAGGTAATAATATAATTATGTAAATGAAAAGCTGTGGTCTCGTTTGACCAGGAGGTGGGCTGAAGTGGCCACGGGTTCTACAGTGGCATGCACTGGAGCTGATGCGAGACGATGTCCGTGAAGGCTGTTCTGGCAATTTTACTGTTGTCTAGGGTGGACCTTGGTTATCTTCAACTAGGCTGTGATGGTGACTTTTCCCAAACCCAATTTGTTTTGCTAAAACCCAGTAAATTGAAGAAAAACAAGTTTATCTGACTTCGTTCTTTTCTCAAAACACGACAGAATTTATTAATGATCCAATTATATAATTAATAGTTATACAATTAATAGTAAAGCTTTAACACAATTATTACTAATATTTACATTTAACACAAATTAGACAGGTTCTGATCACCAACCCTAAAACAGAGATCTTTGACAGGATATGGAGTTATGCAGAACTCCATCTAAAACTAACAAAACACTAAGCCAGGCTAAACTAACCAACATAAACAACTAGAACCACGAAAAGGTGCAAAAGTTACTTTACACGTCTTTAACACTAAAACAAGGCCAAATGGCAAAAACTACTTATCTGTACATGCAGTTACACATTGGGGTCACAACAAAACATATGGTGAGACACAAAATACAGTATCGGAATTCAGAATGATTCGCAGAATGTTGTATAATGCAATCTCCTTTTCCTCGATCTCTGAACTCACTCGTTCCATCAACTTCATATCTTTCTGGTCAGTTTGGCACTAAAAACCGAATTCCAGTTTATCATCAGAATTGGTCGTCACTAACAGGATAAAACCATTTCGTTTGGCTCAAATTATTATTATGCGATTGCATATAATGCATTCAATTTACTAAAAATACAAAAGTAGCAAGGTTGCTACTTTTGTAGCACACAATCACGGGGACAACAGTCATTGGTACCTAAGAGATGTATCTCTCATTGCCCAAGGCAGCAGCCACCTTTCACTACCCATGTTGACAAACGATTCACCTTTCGTTCAACAGTGTCCCATTGGTAATACATTGACACACGAGGGACAAGCAACGCGCAACCCATGCACCGGATCACTGCCCTTGCAGTACAGTGCCTGCTCAAATTTATACAGAGCTACATTCAGTTGTCGTCATCGGTTGCTTTTCAGGGTCAGATACGCACTGAATTCATTTCCAATGTCAAGCTAAATCTCTAATCAGTGCCAGATGTTATTAATCAATGGTGACAAAGTCAAACATCAGATCAAATCATGTTATCAACATACAAAAGTAATGTAGCAAAAAACAATCACTGACTTATATAGCCAGCTAATCCTGTAATACAAAAGAAGGGAAAGCTACCCAATCGGCATCGTTTTGGACACTCGGACTTTAGATGCAATTTAATGGGCACACTAATCAACGAAGACATGTGCTTTCTCAATTAGGTTATGGTTAGATCTAACCCTAATTGCCTAATATTGATCACACATATCCATGACGGAAAATTTTCAACGTTAACGGTAATAAATAACTCAATGGCAATCATTAAACCTTTGATTGAATAATTAATTTCCGAGTTGCTTATTTACACTTTTATCGCGACTTCCGGTCGGGTAAATCTAAAAGACAACTCGAGACTTTTAATCTCGTTACATGGCGGTAGATGGTCTTCTATTCTTGGTCACTCGACTGAGCTCTTGATGGCATGCTGCTGGCTTGACAGTGAGAGTCTTGAAGATGAAATCTAAATTGCTGATAGCTGGATATTTGGTGAGGAACTGATTCCTACCATCCGGTTACCAGGGTTTAAGTAACTAGCGAAGCCTGGGAGATAAGAAGGGGTAATCCGTTAGTCTGAGGAACGGGATTGGTTGGTTACAAGGTTGCAAATGACGTCACGACTTTATGTCTGCGTGGGTAGACAGGGGTCAGTCCTAATCCTCTGGGGAAAGAAAGAAGAGTTTGGAAAGTAGGTCACCACTTTAATCCAAAAAGTCGACTAGGTTGTATTTGCGATATTTATAAATAGAAAAATTTATTCTCCTAGCCATTTCAGATCACAGCATGTGATATAAAATTATTTAAAAAAATAGGAAATAATTAAAATCAGTAAAACAGCTTGTGGCCAGTCGCTCCACCACCATCTGCACACAGTCTCCAAAAAACAGTGACAGTAAAGTAATCCAGACACGGACACATGATTTGTGTGTTGTCTGGTCAATATTAATATAAAACTGCAATCTACAACTACATCACTGCTACGTTTCCAATGCTCTGTAGGTTTGCCGGCTTCGTACCGCTAATTAAAATTGTCGATACGAAGCCCTATTACTTATGCCTCTGCTTTATGGCTAAGTGTGGTAACCGTACATTCTCCTCAGCTTCCACTACAACATTCTCCACGACCAATGCACACACTCGCACCCTTATCCTCACCCTACAATAGTTGGAGCTAGACTCCCTATGGGTCTATTAGGGGGTTCCCAGGTGATGCAGTAGGTGTGTCCCAAGGTCAGATGTCCAGGATCCATGTTGCCTTCTAGTGACTGTTTAGTCATACTTCCCCCTTGACGACTTGCCATGGGTAAGGCGGCTAACTATGGCAACACGAGTGGGTGTGAGGGAAGGAGGATGCATAGGAAGGAAGCTGCAAACAACTGGTCCAGACACACCTTGAATTACAATCTGAAGTGGCAAACAAAGAAAACAATGGGCCCAGACAGTGCAGTGAGATCGCGGTGGCTCTAAACATTTTTTTAAACAAACATACAATATGTACATAAAAAAATAAAACAATAAAACAAGAATAAAATTAGAAAACAATAAAAAGAAAAATGACACTCAGGTCACCCGTTAAATAAACAGAAATTGATAATTAGAAAATTAAAAAATAAAAAAAGACAGAAAACTTCGACACGCCTGCCTTCAGCCACCTAAAAAAGAAAAATGAAGTTTTTTTTTTTTTAAATGGGGAAAGACTTATTCCTCCTCAATCGTTGGAAATTCAACTTCTTTCATTGCCACAGGATTTTCTTCTTCTGGCATCAGAAGGGGTCAAACTTTGGTTTGGAGGTTGAATTCCTCTGAACCTGTCATATTCACTAAAAATTGCAGCAGGCTGGCATTCAATTGAATAATTACTAAAAATTGCACCAAGCTGGCATTCAATTGAATAATTACTAAAAATTGCACCAAGCTGGCATTCAATTGAATAATTACTAAAAGTTGCAGCAGGCTGGCATTCAATTGAGCTCATTATTAATAATTATAGCAGAAAGCAATTCAGAAATATACAAAAAAAATGAATTAGCTTCTAGAAACTCATATAAGTATTTAAGACTGTAGGTCAATATTAGTCTAAAATTGAAAGTCTAATATTGACTTATAATTTAGACTTTAAATACATTCACTATAGTATCTCTAATCTGTAATTCAATTGTTATTAATGTTGTATTTACTTGCTAATAAACAAATTTCTATCTCAGTATTACAATATAGTATTTGATTGCTCAATTACGAAAAATTGCAGAAGCAATCAACATAGAGGTATATATAAAACATATATAAAACCTGTAGAAACTAAATAGTCTCTAAAAACTCACATTGGCAGTGAAGAAAAAGTATATCAGGTTAGAAATTTAATATTGACTTAGTTTACATTTTAAATGCATTTACTATCTCTAATTCAATCTTTGTAATCAAAAAATATTTAATACTAATATGGCATTTATTTTCTAATATACAGATTTTTATTTCAGACTTATAGCATATGATATATAACATATTTTAAGTACTTGGATTTTAAGTACTTGGATTCATCAAAATGAATGTAAGTTTAGTGATTTAGAAAAACCAAATTTTTGACGATATATTACTTTTAATATTACTACTTCCAGTCACGACAAGAAAAGCTCTACAAGCATGAACTTACAGTAATAGTAGTGATAATGATGGTTTTGGTATTAGATTATGTAACCTTGAGTGATGCTATCATTCACTGGTGCTATTGGGATGGAACAGCTCCTTTTTGTGCTGGGAAATGTAAAAATGATATGAAAACCTGCAGTAAAAGTAATGTTGGTGATGGGAAACTGTGCGTAACAGGTAGTAAAGTACTATGCTGTACTCGTTGCTGTCTTCATTGTCGGGGACTGTAAACCACATACCTACTACCTGAATTCATGTTATACGTTTAAGTAAACTCTGACTAAAATTAAAATAAATATTTCAATGTTAGTTTTTGAAAATCTATTTTAGAAAGTTAATAAACAAAATTTATTCAAAACAGTTGTGACTCAGTTTGTCGTGATCTGCTATAGCACTCAGACTCATATCTGCCAGGTAGATTTGTGACGGTGATTTTTCCCAAGTCCGTTAGAATCACTAAAACCCAGTAAAAACCCAAAGAGAAATTATCTGACTTTGTTTTCTTTTCTCAAAACATGACAGGATTTAATGTTATATCAATTAAACATTTAATATTATTTATAATTAACCATTTCTCGTTTATACAATGACTAATATTTACACATTAACAAATTAACAAATTAGACAGGTTCTGATCACCATTACTAGAATAGTAATCTTTGGAGTTACACAAAACTCCATTTAACTCCATTTAACTCCATTTAACAAACACTAAGCTAAATTAAACTAACAAACTAGAGACACAAATTGTGCTAAAGTTATGTGACTGGTCAGTCACTAGAGGGCGGTATGGATCCCGATCAGGTGACCCCGGGGCACCCCCAATAACAACAACAGTTACTAATCCCCCATCCAAGTGATCAAACAGAGGAAATATCTGGTCTAAGAGAGAGAGATGAGCGGGGTTGCTTAGGTGGCCATGTGGTGGTTGTGGCAAATGTTGTGCCGGGCTGAAAGGCATGTATGGCTACCCCACATAGCAATTTAGTGTGTATTAGATAATATGGCTTCATATCGGTATCATAGGTACCAGAACCATAGTTAGCGTTGGGAACGTGGCGATGATTGCGGGTTGCGGGCGATAATAAAGGCTCGGCAACCTATAAATCTCACGTTCATCTCAAGTTATTAATGTGCCCATCTGCGATACCGCTGCCAGGAATCCGTAACCAAGCGGCGGCGAGACAGATGGTCACAGTTACGACTTTAGCAAACTCTAAAACACAGTTAACACAAAAACAAGGCCGAATGGCAAAACCACTTATCTACATATGCAGTTACGCATCAGGGTTACAATAGAACACAAGGTCAAAAATAAACCATTATCGAAGTCCAGAATGAAACACAGGATTTTGGATAATGTGACTACATTATCCTTAATCTCTGTAATTACTTATTCAACTGATAACCCATCTTTCTGGTTGGTTTGGCAATCTGAACCAACTTCTGGTTCGGCATCAAAATGGCCGTCTCTAATGGAATGAATCAATTCTGTTTGGATCAAATTATTCCCATGCAATCGCATGTAATACATTTGACTTACTAAAATACAAATAGAAAAAGCCTTGGGGTCCCAGGGACAATAATCATTGGTACCTAAGAGATGAACTTCTCATTTCCCTAGGCAGCAGTCGTTTCACTATTCATAGTGTTGACAGAGGATCCATCCGTTTGCTCAACACTGTCCCATCAGAAATACATCAACACAAGAGGACAAACGACTTACTGACACGCAACCCATACACCGGATCACTGATCGACTTAAACTCACGCTAAAATACTATCATCATAAAAACAAAGCCGAATGGCAAAACTACTTGTCTGTACGCATCGGGATCACATTGGAACACAAGATTGGGAATAAACACATTATCGAGCCACAGAGTGAAACACAGAATTTCGGATAATGTAATCACACTAACCTCGATCTCTGGGAATTACTCACTCGGCTGATGTCATATCTTTCTGGTTGGTTCGGCACGCTAAACCAACTTCCGGTTCATCATCAAAACGGTCATCTCTAACGGAATGACTATTCAATCGCAAGTAATACATTCAATTAACTGAAATACAAATAGAAAAGGAGAGGAAAAGATCCATGGGGTCTCTAAATTGTGATTATTTAGTGATTTTAAATATTATGAGATGAAATGTATATTTTCATGTTTATTATAAAATTAGATTTACAGTAACAGATTTATGATATTGTATTAGTAATAAAGACATTCGTTAATAATTGATTGTAATATGTGATTAAGCCCAGACCTGGGATAGTTTTATTGTCAATGGACAAAAGTTGTAACAATAGGCATGCAAGTGTCTAGTGAATCTTCTTTGTACCTGAATAATATACTGGGTCTTATACTCACTTGTGTTTGTGCCTTGGCATGGTTAACAACTCGTTTACATGACAGGGGTTTGGAAGACTAGGGATATTCTAGTCTTAATTTATTAAAACAGTTATTTACGTGTTTAAATGGTAATCTTTTCCTAATGAATTTATATGTCGAGTTCACATCAGTTTATGGATATGCCAAGCTGCTAAAGAGTCAATTCGAATGAAACTGTGCAAGATTCCACAAGGTCCCAGGTACAATAATCTTCGATACCTAAGAGATGTACCTCTAATTGCCCAGTGCAGCAGTCACATGTCACTACCCATAGTATTGACAGAGGATCCATCCTTCTGCTCAATACTTTTGAGTAAAATATTTTGAGTAAAACATAATTGGATTTGGTCAAATTAATTGTAGTTTCTTTACAAAGCTAATTGAAATTTTTTAAAATGAGAGAAATTTTGAACCAAAAATGAGAATGTAAATTAATAATAATAATTGTAAAGTGTATGTAAAAAATATAAATTTTAATAAATTTGTGAATTAAATTCTGACGTTTAAATAAATTGTTTTTAAATATTATAACATATAAATAAATAAATGTATTTAAAAACCAGTTGCAGCATTGGTGCCATCTATTTATAACTTTTGCAATCAAATTTATACTAATTCTGTATTTCAAAATTAATTTATTTCTTTTTCATGTTATAAGTAAATCAATGAATATTAGTTATTGCAAAATTTCGAATTCATTATAATTATTTAATTTATTTTTTCAATTTCAACGACTCCCAATTGGGGGGTGCAGCCATAGGTATCGGTTGACGAGAATTTTTGCTAGTAGTCGATCGATTCTAGTACAATAAAATAAATTAATTTCACAATAAAAATAATTATTTAATTGATTACATAAGTAGCTCCGATTTCCGCTCCGACATTGGCTTTGGCTCCAACACCGAATTCGAGACCGGCTATTGTAATTCCAGCACCGACATTTGCACCGATCCTACCGTTAAGACCAATATCATCCGATCGCGACTTCAAAGACAAATATCCATAAAACAAAATCTCTTTGAATATTAAATGCAATTGAAACTCACTTCTGAACGTTCTTCTAAAAATCCCATTTGACGATTTTCATAATCGTTATGGTTTGGAAGATTTTGGGTGCGATTTTGCTCACGGAATGAAAACCAGGCTTGTTCTCGGTCCATATTTTCTATTAAACATAAATATCTGTTAAAATTAATTTTTTTTAATTAAATAATATTTACCTTCGATATTACAACTAGTTGTTTTTCGTTGAAAAAAAAATTCGATTTTGGCCACGAATCGATCAATGGTGTTGAGAATATTCAGTACTTGTTTTAAAAAATCTTCGGCTTTCTCCACCGAGACTTTTAGCAGAAATTCGTTAATGAGTTGTAACAAAATTGTTTTGGCCGATAATAAAGAATTTAAAGCTGTCCGAACTTCTAGTTCATTATTTCTTTGCAAATCAATTTCCAAAGTTTTGGTGATACTCGTAATATTGGTCGTAATTATTCGGTTGAATGCGAATGCGCGAATGTCATGAGACATAATTAATTAGTTTTTGATTTAATAATGTTTTATATCGAATAAAAATTAATCGATCTTAGATATAATAAAAGGGAAAAACCAGATTTTGTTTGTTTATTGATATCAGATGATGCAATGAATGTGTTTTGAAATTGGACTTTAATTGGAGTTTCGGCGAAGAAGTGCGTTGGCCTATTGCGACGGCCCAAAAATCTGTCCCGCCAGCAACACCGAACACAACAAAGCAGGCGACAACAAGCGGCCGTTAAATCGATTTCACACATTCTATCGGATCACTTGCGTGCCCCGAGGGCTGGAGGTTGTTTCTCGTGCAGCGGTCCACATTTCAGCGCAATTGCCTACTTCAAGCGTTTTCTAAGAAAAAGGTTTTAAATTCGTTGATCAAGACGCTAAATAAATTGCATGCTGAGTGCGAGATCGAGCCGGAAACAGGCTCAAAAATCGATACAAAAATTGAGGCACCGGAATAGCGGAAACGCGATCCCTGGTCAAACTTTACCCAGTCGAATTAAGAAATGACAAAATATTTAAAAATGACATTACATCGCCGAATAACCCATTTAGCATGATAAAGCCAGCACGAGTAACAAATTATGCATCGGTACAAACTCAAACGAGGCTGCAACCAATGCTGCATCTTCAATTTCACGTTAATGGCAAATCAATTAAAGAACTGATGGACTCATAATTTGACCCAAAGGGTATTATCAGATTCGACTCAGAGAAAGCAATCGGGCTAAAACGGCTTTCTCAACACCTAAAGGCACATTCCAATTTACAAAGATGCCATTCGGATTGTGTAATGCCCCTTCCGCATTCCAACATCTGATGGATGATGTTCTGGGCAGGTCAAATGAAACACCTGGTGGACGTTTTTGAATGACTATTATGTCACAATGTAACGACCAGTCCAGAGAATTCGTTGATATGCCCCGCCAATATTGAATTTTTGAGATTTTTATTAACGGATTCCGGGTACAGCCCAAATAAAAGATGACAGCAATTCAAAATTTTCCTGCGCCAACCAATGTTAAATTATTACCACAGTTTATTAGTTTGGCCGGATACTATGCGCCGATAAAAATTTTCATAAAAATTGTGGTCCGTTATTTATGTTGCTAAAAAAGGATGAACCCTGGGTTTAGACGGAGGATCTGCTCGTATCTTGATCTGCTCGTATGGCATTCGAGCAGATCAAGGGGCAACTGTTGCAACAAATCATGCTCCCATTGCCCAACTATGCCCTTCCTTTCGTAATCCACACCCATGAAAGTGCAGGTGGTCAGAGAGCGGTCCTTATGCAACAGTTGCCAGGCAAGACCACGCCTCGTCCAGTTGCATCTCCGAGCAGAATACTGTAGGGCACAGAAGCTCAATATAGTGCCTCGAAATTGGAATGCTTAGCTGTGGTTTGAGTAGTGTAAAAATTCCAACAATGTCAAATATTCTGCTTATATGGTGAGATCAGACCACATGGCCCTAAAATAATTAATGTCAGCCGAAAATCTGACAGGCTACTTGGTCAGGTGGGCAATGTTTATCCAGCAAGAAAATTTCACAATTGTTTATCGAAAAAGTAGGAAATATCAAGTCGCTGATGCATTATCCTGCTGTGGAGGGGAGGACTCGTTACTGCCTGACATAAGTACTGAGAATGAGGCATTAGCACGAGCATGAGCAATGATGCCAGACACAGGGGACTGCCTGTTTCTGACATTAGATGCCATCATCACTGAACAATTAAAGGATGAGGATCTGAGTGTTATTCGGAGGTGGTTGGAGGCAGATGACATCACTGTCATTCACCTCAACCCATTTCAAGTGAAATACAAGGATAATCTGAACAACTACTGTATTGGAGCTGACTCGGTGCTAATGAAGTATGCACCATATCAATCCAATTGGTTCTTGGACCACCCAACATCTGGTCGTGGCAGCGTAGATGTTACACTGGAGGCTGAAGCACGTTTACTATTGGCGAAAATGGCAACAGACATGGATAACTATGTTAAAACGTGTGACTGCTGTCAACATTGCAAGCCCATGCAGAGAAGGCCAGCAGGACTTTTGCACCCAGTGTCACCAAGAATCGGAAAATTTGAGAAAATTTGTATCGATTTAATGGGTCCAAAACCAATGACTCCAAATCAAAACAAATTTATTTTAGTCATTGTCAATTACACCATAAGCTAGGTAAAGATCACTACACTAAGCACTGTGAAAATGCAATCAATCACACCCAATCGAACAACTAAACAATCCGAATAAATCACCATCCAATATGCAAATGAAAGACAATCGAATAGATGCCTTGTAATACAGAGGCACTAATGGCAGAAATAAAATGGAAAAAACAAACCAAAACTACAATCAATCAAAAAAGAGGATACCAAACCATACAATGCATTAAGCTTACAAGGAGGTACTACGGACCTCCCCCCTCAGATTTAAATAATTTTAAAGAAATAAATCAATTAATATTTAACTAAAACAATGCCCAAATCTTAGGACTCACTTCAAGTTAAAAAAATTACTAGTGTTACTTTAAACTATAAAAATCTTTAAACTTTAAAAATCAAACTTTTGTCTTCTGGGAAAAATTGCATTATTAGGGAGAAATTTTAACGGAAAAAAAATTATTGAAAATTCGATTTGAATTTTAACATTTTAATATTTCTTGTTTCCACAATTAAATTAATAAAATAAAATTAATAATAAACATTTACGAAACGTAAAAACAGCATTAGATTGCTATTAGTCAATGCAAAAGTAAATAAACTTCGGCTTACTATTAAATTTATTAAAATTCCAAATGATGATAAAACCGATATTAAAATTAGATTAACATCTTTATTGCGTATTGGCAATAAGGAACTGGTCATAATTCTACAATTCCTGAGCACATTCTTTTTTCATCCTTATAAGTACAAATTCCATAATGTAAAGATTACAAAATTCATTTCTTCATTACAGGAATAACAATAATATAAATCCTGTATTTTGCAAAATATAAATTTGTATATAAAAAATTAAATTTTTTTAATAATTAATTTCCATAAAAAAACATATAAAACAGACTAAATAAAAGTCTAAAAGATCAACTAACTCTACAAAAAATTCTATAAACATCTCTACTAATTATTGTCAATCAGGGAAAATGGCAGAAATTTCATTTGATTATTATGATTTGAGGTAGATTTTTCAATGACATAATATTATAATAATAAAAATTACACTTTAAAGGCACAAATTTGGAGGTAGAAAAACGAGGTAGATATAAATTTATAGACCCAACACCATTAAATTATGGCACAAAATAGAATTTGTATAAAAATTAAAAATATTTAATAATTTGATTTATTTTAAATGGCTGCCATTATTTTAGAGCATTTCCAAGCTCAGAATGATTAAAAATTCATGTATTTAATACACTTTTAATAATATATATCTCTTAAGACCCGTAAAGAGTACAAAACTCATCGTATAATAAAAACCCCAACTTAAATCATGGGAATGTAAAAATCATTGAAACGCCTGACTAAACCGGGGTAACGGTGCATCATCGTTCTGAACTAGTGGAACGTAACCGAAAAATCGATCGTTTTCCACCACTAATTCACTCGCAGGTTGCAAATCCTCGATCCGTTCAGTCTTAATATCGAGTGGGTATCCACATGACGGACCTGGATCGAATTCCCTCAAAAATTGTGTTGTCTTTGATTCAAAATCGCTCGTTTTATGACCTTTTTTGATATGTCTCACCAAATGATCCTTTCGCCCGAACCTTTGAGGGCAAAACTGACACAAAAAATCTCGTCTTCCAGTATGAACAACCAAATGCCTTTTAACATCTTTTCGTGTAAAAAATCGTCGATCGCAAAATTCACATTTGAATTTCTTCTCGTTTGGATTTTTAATCGTGCGAGAACCAGCGTGAACCTGGAGTTTTGAAAATAAATAAAAATTTAATTTTTTTTTTTTAAATTTTCTTTAACCTTTAAATGATATAAAATTTCTTCCGACGAATTAAAGTTTTTATTGCAAATTTTGCAATTTAAATCGCCAGCTTCGGCGGCGTGAATAGCGACGTGTTTGCGGTAAGATAAACGTGAATTGTATTCTTTATTACAATATTCGCATCGATGGATTTTCTTATTCGGATTATGGATCTGTAAAAATAGAAAAAGAAATTTAAAAAAAAAATAAAAAATTAATTTTAAATTTAATACTTGTAAATGATTTTTTAAATGATCTTTACGATGAAAACATCGATCACAGACGTTGCATCGATATTTTCTTTCGTTCGAATGTATTAAATTGTGTCGCATCAATTTGAATTTGGACGAAAAACTTTTTTCGCAATTGGCACATTTAAATGGTTTTTCGCCCGAATGAACGAACGAGTGTTGCTCGAGTTTTCCTGAGCTTGTAAATACTTTGCTGCAGTCTTTGCATATGTGGCATGTGTTTGGGTTTTCTTTTTTCATTGCTTTCATCGTTAAATTTGTCATTTTCAAGGAAAGTTGCAATTTTCATGAATTCGCCATTTTCGATTTGATCTGAAATTTAATTTTTTTTTTTTTACAATTTTCGGTTATTTGTTAATGGGAATTATGGAATTGTTTTCTAAGGTGTTTTGTAATGTTTGAAGTGGTTAAAATGATTTTAGGTAATTGAATAAATTGTTTTACACGTGTTTGGTTAAAATGAGTTAAGAATTTGAATTTCGTGGTTTGACAACTCATTGTTTAGGTGTTTTATGTTATTAATTCCTTATTCTTACCGTTTCACGTTAGAATAAAGTTAAGGGTGTTGAAATAAATGATTAAAAGAAGATTGAGTTTGCATTTGTTGAATCCTTTCTTTCCAAAAGACATTATTTGTATGACGTCATTTACCTCATCTAAATCCAGACAAATACTTGTTTTGTTTAATTAAATATTATTTTTAATCTAATTATTTTCAATCTTTTGTTACTCAAACATAATTTTCAAGCATAATTAAATGAATTATTTAATTTAAATAATATAAATAATTTAATTTTTAGTTGAACTATCAGTCTGCAGCTAGACGAAAGTAAACATGGCGTATTAAATTTACTTATTTATATATTCTCCCCCAAAATGTGGACAAACACACAAAATCGTCCCAGATCAACCGACGAAAAGGGCAGACAGGAAAATGTGAAAATCGCATCGGACGCTACGAGCGAATACAATAACCCATGTATAAAAGTACGATTTTAACCATTAAAAAATACAAACTATTTTAACCTTTTTTTAAAACCTTTTAGGAGCAGAAATTAGTTTACAAATGCTTAGATCAAAACAATTACGACAACTCCAAATGCATGGCTCACATCGCCAATTTAAAAGCCTGCAAACAATTTTGGGTAATTGACCTAAAACGTTCTTAAAATGCTATCCCAGTTCACTTGTGAATGAACGATGATGTCAAATATGACATCACACCCATTCACAAGTGAACTAGAAATGGCAATTTTCAAATTTCTAGCACGACGTTCGTAGCGATCGCATGAAAAACGGACTCAAACCCAGTTTACCATGGCCCGAAGAGAGAGAAAGAATAAAAGAAGAATATCTGAAAAAATGGAAACTAAAACTGTCAAATTAATAATTTTAATGCATCAATTTAATTAAAACAACAAATTTTCATTTAATATTGCATAGTCTTATTAAAAAAAAAAAGAAAATAAAAATTGCTAACAGAAAAAATGGTGGAATGATTTTTATTTCCAACGAAAACAATGGACCGTAGCTGCCATTTAGTTATAAAATAAAAAATTTTATTACTTTTATTTTTATAAAAATGGCTTTATAATTTCAAAACTCCAGACTAGCAAAAGGCTATGTGCATCGTATCGTTGTTTTTTAAATCAAATAAATAAAAAAATTCAACGATCGATGGCACAAATTGATTTTTATAGTCATTCCGAACTCGGCCTCTTCAATTGGAAGCAAAATAAGTTAAAATGCTGGCACATTTGGCGTACCTGAGTATAAAATCACTTAAAATATATATTTTATATTAAAAAAATAATTAAAACTCACCACCATAACACCGTAATGGCTGTGAGCGATGATAGAAAACAAAGTGAGCGAATACAATAAAACAACTTCGCCTGGAAAATGTTGTAAACTGAGGAAAGTTGCAATGGCCACGGGTAACATCATCCAATTTAATAATTCGCAGCGTGTGTTGGACATTTGGCTGACGATTAAACGACACTGAAATGATTAAATTGGTTTAATGGTGGATTTAAGGAATTTAATTAATACTTACACTTATATTTGAAAATACGGTCCCCATTAGTAGATAAAAGCATCGTGGGTGATTATTGATTATATCTATGGGTGATTGTGTTACCCAAATGGTACAAATAACGAAAAATACTAAAGTTGAGACTAATGGTCGATTCGCTTCGTATGATGAGCGCATTTTGCCCGTTTTGTCGCGGTAGGATCTGCGAAAAAAAAATTTTAAAGTTTATGAATTTTAAATATTTTAAAATATTTTTTTAAATTATAATTTCGTGCTTTTTATCATTTTCTCTGATATTTTATACTATTAACAACAGATGCACAGCACAGGGAGATGTTATCAGGAGTTTATCAGTCTCTAATAACAATCAGTTAATAATAATAAAAAAAAATCGAATGTTGGAACTTACACATAAATATTATATAATGAAACAGGAAGACTTAATCCATAAGCACCAACTAAAATAAAAATAAAAATTATCAGTTTTTATTTTTTTAACATTTTTTTCCTTATTAATAAATTAAGTTGCAATTTTCCGGTTCAGTTTAAAATAACATCAAAGTAGACATTTCTAATAGCGTTTAAACATCAATTCGGTTTATTTATAGTCTTAGGAATATAAAAGGCGATGACTAAACATTTTCTCACATCTTAAAAATTTCGAGGTCATAATTATAACCGGAATTGGCTTATAATAGTAATTAAAAAATAATTTTTTTTTTAAAAAATAGCCAAACAAGTCTAATTCCGGTTCAAATAAAACCTCTTTTGAAAATAACACCGAGACACTTCACTGCCCCCAACTTCCCACCATATTTGAAATTTAGCAAAAAAAATATAGATAAAAATCTCAAAATTCAAAATATCAACAAAAATAACCGGAAAATCACAAATTTTTGAAAGAAATAAAAATTTACGATGTAAAAACAACTCCAAACACGATCCAGTGCTCAATCCAATCAATGGTACGTGCGAATGCCAAAACTCAACACCTTTGACGTACGTCACGATATATGTAAAAAATGCCAACTGAAAAATAAAAATAAAATAAATACAAAAATATTTTAAAAAACCACTAAAAAAATACTAACAATAAGTGAAAAATCATATCCCCACGGTAAATACAACACTCCCGTATTATATTTCTCCCAATGCGACGATATGAAAGTGAAGAAAATAGACCAAAGGCAAAAATAAAATCGAAAAGATGAAATGCTGTATTCCTTGTGCCTTCCAAACACCGAATAAAGACATGTCGGGGTGAATATCGTTGACCAACTGTCTAATCCATGGTCAAATAATTCTCCCAAGGGACTACTAGACCGTGTACGACGTGCTTGTTTACCATCGATACCATCTAAATTAAATAAAAATTAAAAAATGAATTTTTGAAATTTTTTCACATTTTTTACCCAAAGTGTGAGCTAAAAAATGGTTAATGGCAACGATGAGCCAAATTATCGATGGGATGAGTGTGGGTGCGATGAAATTGAAGTCGTAGTAAGTAAATATAGTGAAGTTGAAAACTGTCAATAGAAATCCACTGAATGTTAAAACATTTGGTGCCAGCCACGATGGACATAACTGAAAAGAAGTTTCGATGACGTCATAATTTATCTGTTTTATCAATTTTTTTTTTCAAAAGCAGATGTTTACCTTTACAAAGGCGTTCCAAAATGGATGCATAATGTAGTTACTTAATGGGCTTGTATCCAACGCACTGTACTGTAATGGAAATTATTTTTTAGTTTTAATTTCGAATTCAGTTTACGGGGAGTTTCTCGGTTGGGAGGAAATGCACGTGGGTTGGTTGGAGGAGTTGGATTTGGATGGGGTTTATGGGTAGTGATGTTTGTAGTGGTTTCTTCGGAGTTGGGAGTTGTTGTGGGTTCAGTTGAGAGAATTTGAGGGTTTTTTATGAGGTTGTTTAGCTTACTTTGTAGTGTTCAAACCCATTTAAATGCTCCGACGTTAGATACCGTGTCGCCATTTTTTAATGAAATTTAATGGACCAATAGGGAAAGGCTATGAGTTTGCTCTCTAATGGTAGTGTGTTGAAGCTTGGTTGTGAACAGTGAGAGGTGTGGTATACCTAAAAGGAGAAATGTTATTTTAAATGGCATTGTATTTAGTTAATTCTCTTGTGATCTCATTTTGACTTATTAGTTCCAGAACCTTGAAAAGGCTGTGACGGTGATTTATCTCAAGTCCGTTTATTTACTAAAACCCGTTAAAAACCATTAAGAGAAATTATCTGACTTCGTTCTTTTCTCAAATCAAAGACAGGATTTATTAAGGCCAATTAAACAATTAATAATATTTTACAATTAATAGTAAAGCTGTAGTAAAGCTTTTCCAAACATTAACATTAACAATTAATATTTAATATTCATTTTTACATTTAATACAAACAACAGGTTCTTATCACCATCACTAAAAAATAGAGTAAGTACAGGATTTGGGTAGGTAGTTAGGTACTATTTTGCTTAAGGTCGCCAGCAGCTACTACGGCCATACGCGACCTGTCGCAAACTTAAAATTTTACACAATCTGTTTTTTAAACACAATCCAATTCTACACACTTTGTAGTGCTTAGATGGGAACCAGGGAGAACCCAGCAATGCCATGCGGCAAGAAGATACCGCGGCAAAAACCAAATGAAACAAAGCAAAAAAAAAACCAAAAAAATAAACAAACGAAATGAAAAACCAGGACCCCAGTACCCAATATTGGCAAGGAAAAGGAAAAAGGAAGAATTAGAAAAGTAGAAGAAAGAGATTACCAGAGGCCCTATTTAGTTCTACCACCAAGAAGCCCCTTGATGGTGTACTAACAGGGGGACCATGTGATGGCTAGGGCATGGAAGTTTTGGCCCCCAGACAGGATATGGAGTTACGCAGAACTCCATTTACTAACACTAACACAAACACTAAGCTAGCTAACTTAATCAAGACTAAAAACTAAGAACACAGAAAAGGCGTGAAGTAAAGTTACGCGTCTTTAACTTTAACAAAACAGCCGAATGGCAAAAACTACTTATCTAGACATACAGTTACACATCGGGGTCACACTGGAACACGTGGTCAGGCACAAAATACATTATCTGGGATCTGAATACTTCACGAGACATCAGATAATGCAATCACATTTTCCTTAATCTCGAGATGTTGCCCACTCGGTCGATGGCCTCACAATCCCGGGAACAACAGTCATTGGTACCTAAGAGATTGCACCTCTCATTGTCCAGGGCAGTAATTGCCTTTCACTACCCGTGTTGATAAAGGATTCGTCTTTAGCTCGTCCCATCGAAATAAGTACATCGATACACAAGGAACCATCGACATTCGGACGCACAACTTATGACACAATTAGTGCCTTAACCCCACATGGTGACAAAATTGATTAAGACAATCGGGAAGGAGGGACTAATAGATCTCAAGATCAAAAATCCTCCTTTTAATTTTTCGAAGTGAAAGAAATTTTATTTTCGGATGAGAATAATTTATTCTTGTCCAAAAAATCATGTAGATGCCGATTTTTTCATTCTCGAAACTCGCGGGTAAGTGCTAAACGAGTTACGAGCGAATG